>JAHWFO010002604.1:317243-400152 GCA_023313115.1 Rhysida immarginata
AATAAAACTAAATTTAAACCCACACTTATACAAAACCTTACAGAAACACAATTCTAAACACCTGTCCTACACTCAAACATCAATACACTCAAACATCAATACTCCCACAAGTGCATAACTTTCCCTCCCTCGCATTTGAGTCCCTTGGGTTTTGGTCCTCTTTTGGGTCCGCCTCTGGGATTGGCTTCCGGACTTGATCCGAGTTTGGCTTCCCCAAACAAAGATAATAATAATAATTAAATTTAAATTAATTAATTGTAACAGCAATGGGGAGAGCCATCAGATAAACTAGAAGGCCGGACCCATTGCTGTCCCCCAACGAGCACGAACACGAAGCCCATAACGGGGTTGCTGAGATAAAACATTTAAAGGCAACAAATAAAACATTTAAAGACAACAAGACAACGACAATATAAATTAAACAATTATTAAAATAAAATCATAGAAGAATATTAGGTTTCACCATTAACTGATTACACTAGTCAACACACACATTTTGTAACTAAGACCAAACAAAGTGTTCTTAGTAGGTATAATCCGAATCTGCTTTTAGATTTTTTTCTATCAAGTCAAGTTTCCAAGTTATGCACATCGAGACTTCTATGTTAAAGTAATGGGAGTGAAGAGAAGCGGCTACATTGTTAAAGTATCCATACTTTGGCACCGCAATGAAATTTACCAGGCCCCAAACTCTGAATGATTTAAAAATGTTTCATTGTAAAACAAGAAAGCTGTGCGTGCTAGAGAAATTTAAAAATTATATTCGTAACCAGCAGAAAAAATACTACCAAAAAAAATCACCTACTTTCATCTTGTTACAAGAAAAAACTTAAATTTTGTTGGCCAGTGTTATAATTATCAGCAAGTTTGTATCGTAAATCTAAAAATTTAGCGTTAGTTCGATAGAAAATTGATTAGGAAAAACTTAACCCGGACCTTAAAGATCGCTTAGAGTAACGCATACACAGATTTTCTAAAAGAAATGGGGGATCAATACTTACTTACTTTTCAAACCCGCTTATCCGTTAGGGTCGCGGGGGCTGCAGCCCTATGGAGGATCTCCAGCGATCGCGATCTTCCGCCATCAGGCGCATGTCCTCCCTGGTAATATCCAAGAAACTCGAACCCAGATTCTCCATGTAGTCTAGCCACCTGGTTCTAGGCCGACCCCTTGGTCTCTTACCCACCGGCGTGGAAAATAACAACTGCCTAGGAAGACTAGTTTGCGGCATCCGTATCACGTTCCCATACCAGCGCAACTGAGGTCTCTCAATGCGGAGAAGTAGCGGCTCAACACCTAAAGATTCCCTGATTGTGCTGCTGTACACTCTATCTAATAGGGTAACGCCTGCCACACCTCTAAGAAATCTCATTTCGGCCGCTTGTACCCGCGTTCGCACTCTTTCGATCATTACCCAAGCTTCATGACCATAGGTGAGAATGGGGACAAAGATAGATTTGAAGACGGGAGAGCTTGGCTTTGTTACCCAGCTCGCGTTTCGTTACCACGGATCGCCACAGTTCACGTCTGACACAGCTTGCTGCATCGATCCGAGCATCCAATTCTTTCTCCTGCCGTCCATCACTCGTAAATGAAGTCCCGAGATACTTTTGAATTTCTCCACCTCTCTCAATGAGGCTCCCCTAACATGGAGAGCGCACTGAGCAGGCTTTCTTGAAAAAACCAGAACCTCGGTTTTAGCCACACTGATCTTCATCCCAGCTTCTTCACATTTGGCTGCAAACCGGTCTAGTGCACGATGAAGATTCGTGCGAAAAGACCCAAGGAGGACAAGTTCGTCAGCAAAGAGCAACCTCTCCACCAGGCAGTCGCCCACACAAACACGCTCATCGGCTCGGCTGCCCCTGTCTATCCAGTCCATAAAGATAATGAACAAAAGGGGCGACAGATCGGTGAACGGTCTTGACTTAATGCCATTTATCCGGACACACATCTCAGAGCTTTCGTACAGAGACATGATAGCAACCAGTAATTGCCCATCCACTCCCTACTCTTGCAACACTTGCCAGAGCTTCTCCCGAGGAACTCTGTCATATGCTTTTTCGAGGTCCACAAAGCAAGCGTAGACCTCTTTTGCATACTCCCAGGATTTCTCAAAGATTTGCCTTAGAGCAAAGATGTGATCCGTCGTGCTTCGGCCAGGTCGGAAACCACACTGCTCCCCCGACAGTTTGGAGTCGACTACTTCCCGACTTCTCTTCTCCAGACACTTACCGTACACTTTCCCAGGAATGCTGAGCAAAAAGATAAATAAATAAATAAATAAATAAATAAAAGTAATCAAAGTATAGTGATTTTTGTTAGTCATTCGCTTTGGTCTATTTCGCAACACAAATTTATTTGGAATAGCCTCCTTCTTAACTAATCTTAATCCATCAAAAGAATCCGTGAAATATCCTGAGTTAAAATCCAGTGATTAAACAGTTACGTCTTTATTAATCTACTAGCAGAGGACCCGGCGTTGCCCGGGATAATTACGCTTGTAGGTAAACACACACACACACACACACGCGCACACACACACACACACACACACATACAAAGAAAGACACTTACTTTTCCCAATCATCTGAACGCTTGTTAGGGAGCTGAAGGAAGACACGTGTACCTCCTTTGCCTCATCGAGAGAGACTGCCCTATCTATATCGTCTATTATATCCATTTCCTGTTCATTATTAATAATTCTTGGAAACGAATGTTCTGTCATTGTATCATCATTTTATGTTCATTGTTATAACTCTTTGAATAATTTTGTGCTCATTGTTATTGGTGAATTGCGCATTGAGACCATTGTTAATGCCAAAACGACGGGCTTGTTGTTGCACAAACTTTTCCTTTCGTTGTTGGTCATGAGATATTTCTAATTAATATGCCCTTCCATAACCATGAATATCGATTTTTTATCGATAATTATTATTGTTCCGAAATCTGAGGTAGACAGTGACCTTTCTCATGGTTTGAAGTACAAGTATGCAAAATTTCATCAAGATCGGAATAAAACTGTAGACTTGCATAAGAAAGAAACAAACAAACCCACAAACAAACGAACAAACAAACAAACATCCTTCTTTATATATATAGAAAGATAAATTAGCAGTGCTTTCCCGCTGTGAATTTCACCCGTCACCCTCGTTTTCAATCTGCCAAAGACGCCGCCATTTCTCAAGTCTCGTAAACGTGAAAAAGGCCCATTCTTGAGATCATACAAGTCCATTTCAGTTGAACTATATTCAAAATCAACCTTTTCAACATTAATCGATATGTGAAACATCGTCATAAGTCCCCCTCCCCGTATTGCATAATGGCGATCCGTTCTATGAATTATATATTGTGCTTCAGTAATCAAACTATTAGAAAATGAAGAGTTTAGCCAGGTTTCAGTCAGGCATATAATGTCAAATTCAGACACACAAATTTTCTTGCAGAATTGATAATTTTGTTCTATATCCCCTGAATCAAACAGTTTCCCATAAAATCTGGTAATCAAAGTTCCTGATGGCCAAATATGCGGAGAATGAACAACAGAAAAAAGATCACGTGGGACCTTGATATAAAAACGATGAATATTCTTGATATTTTGTCTTCAATCGCGTTATCTCCAAATCCTGAATATTTAGATTGTTCAATTCAAAATGAGTTTTCAACTCAGCTTCGATCGTATCTGAGGATAATCTAGAAACAGATATTGCTTCCTTCTTTATACCTGAATAATTAATCTTATTTGCCACATTTAACTTTGATGATTGACACGTACCAAAAAGTGTTACCTTCTTATTTCTCTCCGTTATAGCTTGCCGGTTATTCAATTTCTGAGTCTCAGTTAACTGCAAACTCTATGAGACTTTACTGCCTGTTCCGTAATCCCTTTTACCCCGTCGATAGCTTTATTAACGTAATTAGGTCTAACTGATGAATGTGAATTCAACAGTTCATCATTAAACTCACAACGATTGAGTTTTAAACGTTCCAATCTAGTTAAAAATTCTTCAATCCGTTTATTCTGCGTCGAAATTTCACTCAGAACTCTGTTCGACGACTCTATTAGATTCTGAAAGGTAACTATCAGACTAGTCAGAGTAGAGGTTAAAATATATGAATTTTTAATTAAAGATTTTCTTTGTAACTTTCCAATACTTGTATTTAAATTATTAAATGAAGTATTTATCGATTTGAGCTTCGTATCGGGCACTATATCCTGTGAAAATCATCATCTAAGCTAAACTCATCATCACTGCTCTCTAATAATGGCGACGTCCCGTTGGAGCATTCAACGCATTTCCACGTTGAGTGCACAACTTGCCAAACATCCTTGCTGAATGTTTCCCGCATTGACCATTACATCTTAATTTCTTACTTCGTCCCTTAATAGCATTTTTACACATGGGACATATTTCGCATTTGTCTTGCTTTCCCATAGAGAAGGCAGGAGCGAGACGACCTGCGTCTGTCCTCTGCGACACCTGGCGATTAATAATAATAAACAAAATCTAATACCAAGTTCTCATTATTAACGTTTTAAAAACTAATTTTATTTATTTCAAATTTAACGGCAACTACTCCCCCCTCCCTAAAAAATGGTACATGATAAAGCAATTTAATTGCTCTATTTGGAATTACTAGTGTGAAATCTATAAGAATAAACCATTATTTTTACAGGGAGGATTTTTATGCAGACCAGTGTTATTTTATTAGGAAGCAATAACCACTGACTGGTAACGTTTCACAGCATTTACATTTATTGTGAATCACGTTTTATTTGAAAAAAAATATTTTGAAGAACTGTAAGTTAAAACTTTTTAGTTACACAATTTAATTATATATTTTGATTTTATATTTTATAGTTATACAATAATTTTATTTCATAATTGCATAATTTAATTTTTGTAAATATGCATATCTATATAAATTTATAAATATAAACATTTTAATACTATTTATATAAAATCAATTTTGATATTTCTTTAAAAATTTGGAATATTGAAAAGGCATAGAGCGGGAGCAGTTTCTACATAAATTTTCACTAAAAATAGTAAAATAAGGCTAATATCTCAATTAGTGACAATGGGTCTGGGGGCACAATCTCCTATTTTTAATAAAAAACTTTATTATATTGCCGCTATTATATAATGTAGAAATGAGTAGAAACCGAAGTGACATTTCATAACTTGTATAAAAAGTGGTTTTAAATCAGAAATGTTTATTACATTAAAGTATCCTATCATATACAACACTTTTCTATATTTCTAGTATCAATTGACTTGATAATAAAATACTCTGTTCTATTTTTTGGGCATTTTTTTTAATATCGCAATTAAAAATTAAGAAAAAAATGGTTTGAACATCTTTAATGATTTGCACATGATTTGTTTGGATGATTTGAAGAGTTACTTAGAATTTTATTTTTAAAACAATTGCATTTTTTATAAGTATAACGTGTCTTGTAGGAACCAATCATCTTGTCTTGCATCTTTTGAAACCCTGACCAGTGTCAAGCGAAAGTTGACGAACTAGAGCACTAATACTGAATTCTGTTGTTGGCACTTTACGCACTGATAAGCCCTCAAACACAACTTTTTCTAAATAATACAACCTGTGACAATAAAGTTCGGTGAATGATGGCATATTGAGAGTGGATTGCTCGCTTACATGAAAGAGCAGTTACTAGTCCTTCAAAGTAATCCCCGTCGATGGTAATGCACTTCTGGGAACGCCTGTACAAGTCCTGGAAACTCCTGGCATAGTCGTTTTTAGGGATAGCCTTCAGTTGGGTCGTAACATTACGTTGGATGTCTGGCCACTTCGGGGGTCGTCTTCTACGGTGTTCCGGCCTCCTCGGAACCGTTTAAAACACTCATAAACACACTTCAAAGTAATAGCACTTTCTTTGTATACCGTTGTCATCATTTCATGAGTCTCTTTCGTTCGCTGATCCATTTTGGGTTTCGACCGCGCGTACTATGCCTTCTCTCGACGACACCCTGTAGTATTCATACTTCACTGTACAAACTTGATTCCTAAACTCCATTTGTAAGAATTAATCTCCTATATCCATGCTACTAAGATATCCTTAAGCGCTTTGTTGCTCTTTTCCACTAATTCATGGCTGTGTGGGTGTCGAGGCTTTTCATTCACTAAAACTAAGCCTGGCTAGAGCGTAGAAAGTTCTTTGATTATTTCAGCTGTGAATAACATTCTGTTATCGGAATTGTAAAACCTTTAGAAAAATGTTTAATATATGTTGCGGTGCTTTCATTGCTGTTTTGGAGGTCAATTCTCAAATCAATTGAAATTTTGTCAGATCCTTTTAATAGTCCATGATGAATCTGCAATTCCCATCTGGTCATTTCTGATAGTCAACAAGATCTACCTGACCTCTTTGATTAAATGACAACTCTAAGGTCACATACAACTTTACTTAAAGCAAAAAACCAACCAATTAATAACATCATAGCATATTTAATTTTTAATTCGAATCCTAAATGTGTGAAAAACGTAAATTCCGAGCGCGATTTGAAACCGGGAGGCATCCATCTTGGGTGGAGGCGTGACATAGTGCGAGGATTGCTCCCAGCAAGCTTTGCAGTGAATCTTTTATATTCACTATAGATCTACATTCGCTCAGTACTGCGTTCGCTACAATTTTCACAATGTCTGGACATGAAAGCAGCGATTCAGATATCAGTTTTGAGACTTACGAAGATATGGAGGCTTATTTTAACTACTATCTATATAATGAGTTGGACAACGATTTGGAGAAACTTATGCGTGATTTGGATGGTTTAGGCGTGAAACCATATAGTTTAGAACCTCTCCTGCGCGATCACCCGTCATTAGACGAGGAATCCAGTGTCGCCGAATCGACGGAAAATGTACCACCCGCAACAAATTGTCAAGTATAATTAATAAATATATTATTTAAAAGTGAACAATTTCATGATATTAATATTTAAATTAGGTATCAGTGCACAATATGTGAAGATATGCCGACATCACAAGTGCGAACGTATACTGTCGTGATTGATCAGTGGTTCGGCGTGCACCACCGAAAATTCCGTCTTTTCAAAAATCTGCCTGGATTACTATATACCAACAATGAACGGATATTTATAAGAGAAAAGGACGAGACACAAAAACCCTGGAATACAATAAATAATAGTTATTAAATAAAAATGAAAAATAAATAATAATTAACAAAATTATTAATAAATAATAAATAAAATCAAGATAAAACTAGAAATATAAAGTCTTGATTTCGTCGCAAATTGTGTAACCCTCCTATTGAGTAATTTCGTCGCCATCTTATTACCCCCTATTATTTCTCCTTCCTGGCCTATCCCAACACGTCTACAAATTCCTCTTCTACTTTTTCAGCCCATACCATCTTACTGTTCCCTATGCCAACTATATATAAGGGCGTCCTTTAGTACTTTTTTCATAACTTCAGGATAATTCTCTAATATTCTAATTGCCTTTAGAGAATTATCCTTTTTGCTTTGATAAAGGATAGTCTCTATCCGAAACGTCAGCTTTTTATTTGATTTTATATTTCTAGTTTTATTTTGATTTTATTTATTATTTATTAATTATTTTGTTAATTATTATTTATTTTTCATTTTTATTAATAACTATTATATATACCAACAATCTAATTTGTCCATTAGATCCATTAGATTTGGGTGCACATGGGAAGAAATAAAAGAAAAGTTCTTCCCCGTTGCGTTGTGACATCCATTCGAAAAATCTTTCCTTCACAAGAACTTTGTGGCTTCAAATAATATAACATTTTATTAAAACTAATTAAAATTCTCTATTTATTTGATCATAACTAAAATGTATGGAAAAACGAACTAAATTTCAGGTTATCAAATGTATTTTGTTACACTGATATATTTTAATTTAACGATCATCACTAAATATAAACTATTTCAGCCAGTTTAAATGACAAATATATTAGCTTATTTAACATTATAAAACATTAAACAAAAATTTTATACTGTTAGCACCATTTACTTATTTAACTAGATTATCTAATATAATTTTAATAGGGTCTTAGTCAAACGTTAAAAGCAATAGCCAATAACCAGTCCCCCCTCTCCTTTGCTATTTGTGAATTTTAACCAAAAAAGTGGCTTCAAATCATAATCAATTGGCAGTCCCCCCTCCCCTCTCTATTTTTTGACGAAACAAAATAATTCCCTTTGACAAAGTAGCAGGAGCTCTGAGTTCGTCTACTGTTTGAAAAATTTAATTTTTCGAATGTAGTATTTAGAACTGAAAACGAGCTCTATGTTCTTATGTTTCTCATCATTTTCAATCGAATGTGGCCATCTGAACACTTCAAAACTTGTAGCTGCATTTTGTCTGGTTGCGTTTTATCCGGATACCTCTTTAGTTACATAGCCTTGCGCAAATAGATAGTGAGCTTAATTAATACCGACGTACATAATTACGAGAGGATCAATAACAAAACAAAACTTTTCAAAGTGAGCGGAGCAGAGTCGACTAGTTCGCGTGCGGAAGTCAGTTATCTCTTACCAAAGATTATCCATTCTACCTAATTCTTACCTAGGAAATTGAAGAAATGATAAATTATTATCACTACCTCTATTCTTGTAGCCAAATGCTAATTAAGAATTAGGCATGACGAATATGCGATTTACCATTCAGGAAGATTGGTCGTAAATACCTACTCAGTGAGAAAATATCAGGAGAGAGAGAGAGAGAGAGAGAGAGAGAGAGCTAATTTTTAATGCTGGGGCATGGCAGTAAAATCTATGTCAACTTAGTGAATTAGAGAAATAATTACCATTAATTGTTTGAAAGCTTCCATAGTGTGATTTTTTAGTAAACAGACTAAAAAAAGTTTCAAAATTCATTCAGTGTCATTCATGTAACGTCTCATCTTTTAAAATCATCCATTCGTGACTTCGCTTTAAAAGCTACACACATTTCAATAAATATTCATTTACATAGAGTACATTAAATGAATTAAAATGACCAAAATAATTTTTATATAATAAAAGGAATGGTTTGATAATATTTCAATAATATGTGAATCACCTTTTTTACCCCTCCCCCTCCTTCATTAGAACTTCATTGGTGCCTTCCATTTATTTATTTTATTTTATTTTTTATTTTATTTTCATTTTCATTCAAAAAGGAGATTCACATTAATGTTATTATAACCAAAATAATATTTGGAAACTTTTTCTAGTTAAAAAAACTAAAACTAGTAAAAAACTCCAAAAAATAACGCTGTGGAAGCTTACAAGCAACTGGGATTAGCATTAAAACATTAAATCGACCCCAGCAGCTAACCTCGGACTAGGTTACTTCCGGAAAAATCATGGCCGGCGCGAGGGGAGTGCAAACGCGCTATTTTTCGCTTTTCAAAGCAATTTTTATATAGAAACTATGGACCAAACTTAAAAATTTCAACGGAATCGTGTTATATATTTATCAAAAATTGATATTCTGTCATCTGTAGTTTTAGCTTCTTTCGCCACTTGTTACTGAAACATATTTTTAGCACAATGGATATCTCCATGTAGTAATTATTACATTTTTATTTTATGTTGTGGAAAAACGAAAATGCATATCTTGGTATATAAGGTATGCACAAATGAAAAGGAGTATATGGTTATATATAACAAATGTTTTAACTATAGAATATATTAAGAACAGAATATTAGACGTACAGTTAATGTGTAACATGACACCTAAACATAATTGCCTTTGATATTGATGCACTGATCCCAGAGCGTAGAAGCAAATGATGGCTTCATTGTTGAAGCTCTTGGGTTGCTTACGAAATCTTTTTCCACAGTGTTCTGCACTTTTTTGTCGCAGGTGAACCGATGACCTGTCAGTGATTTTTTTAAGGGGCCGAAGATATGGTGTCTTGGGCTCCAAATAATGAAAGCCTTGGAATAGTGAAAAGCAGCGAGCGCGAGAAGAGCTTCTGCTACAGGCGAAAGAGCGAGCTGCCATCTATTGAGGAACGTAGCCAGATATCCTCAGCGTCTAAAAATATTAATATTAATAAAGGGACAAAGCAGAGTGTTGTATGGTTGATGATGTGCTGGCGAGAGCTAAGGGCGAGACTGGAAAAAAAGTAATTAGGGGAGAGGTGCCCGAGAATCCATGAAGTTCGGACGCGAACATTGTTTTTCCAAATAACTTGCAAAACACGAATGAGCAGAAGTCTGGAGAGTGGAGAAACAAGCCATGAAGAGAGGGGAAACAAGCGTCGGATTCTGACTTGAGAAAGAAGGTTCATTTGGCAGCGATAGTTAAAGTGGAAGGGGAAAGTGCTTGTGAGAGAGCACCCCTGCTCAGCATCATTAATAACTTGCATGATTTTACATTGTGCTTTTCAACTATTTGCAGCGCTATTCACCCATCTCCTCGACCAAGGCCACCGTATTGCAGCGATTGACAGAAGACTTTACCGGCCTTATATCAGCACGTCTGTTTGGTCATTGCCCGACTCCAGCCACGATAGCCATCATATTCCGCATGCACGACAAGCCTCCTTTGTGCGTCATAGGGATGTATGATGAGAGATGGCTGCTTTGCTTCAGCAGGTAAGCCTACCCGTGCTAATTTCGCCTTTGGTCCTAGAAGTAAGGTTTGTGCTGGCACCCGCCTATTCATGACTGTGATTTATAGACTGAAGAACGAAGTGCTCTGCATCATCCCCAATCTGCGCCAGTGGAAAGTGTATAATGGTCATAGCTCCTTCGTATTTAAGACCCTTCATCAACGAAGAATTGGGCTACATGGGACACTGTAACAGGTAAATCCATAATTCTCTTTCTTTGTGCCACTCTCGCTATTAAGCTATATTGCCCTCTATTCGACCACCACAGCGCATAGTTTCAATTTGAATGGTAGTTAGTTTTGGTAACTACATGACAGGACGTAAATGCAGTGTCTTATCTGTTCTTTCTTTTCTTTCTAGGTGCTGCCTACAGCACTCATGTTAAACGCATTGCGTCACCATTTTCTTTAAGGTAGAATTGTTAAAAGGCAAGCTGCAGCACATATTGCAAACACGCCAATCGACAGTAGTGGAATCATGATGCAAAAAACCCTAAGGTCTGTAAGTATTTTTGCGAAGTGTGGGTAGTCAGTTAAATGTCAATAATAGTGGTACTAAGTTTAATTCCCACCTGTGGGGAACATTAACTGTTTAATATGGCCATTAATCATGGCACTTATTAATGGGAGTAACAGACAATTAAAGTTTAGATTAATTAGTAAGTCCGAGCTTAACTAAGATTTCTATACTATCGCTTATTGCATTGTTGTCTAAATCAACATTTCTCATACTATATTTTAGTCTACGCACCCCCATTATCCTCGTGATAGAGGGAAATAGTTCTTTCTATTTTAACTTTTGGAAATAAGGAAAATTTTCCAGTAAGTATAAACTGTGTCATCATTTCTTGTCAATATCATTATGCATAGCTTCCACTGAGCGACCCCTTTTTTCCGTGACATATAGGAGTCATACGGAGGCTGTACGGAGAAATTTGAGGACTTACCATCGAAATGTTTCCAGCAGGTGGAGGGTCTTCTTGGCTACAAGTTGCTTAATGTTCTCCTGAATCAGCACGATCCATTTTGAAAGCTTCTCTCTGCGCTTGTTTTCGATGGCCCATTTCGGCTTCATCAACGTGTTGCACACCGTTTACCGTTTATCAATAACGGTTTTATCCCATTCTAGCCAGTCGAGGAGCATGGGTCCTTCTTCATCGAAAAAGAAACTGAGCATCACTTTTCTGGCCTTCATGGCAGAGTGAGCTGATTTGGGACGTTGGGAGCCGGGATGATGCTACATCTGTCGACAAGTATATTTACCAACTTCAATTAGATACCATAGTGAAAGTCTGCTTTTCTTTTGGGCACACCATAAGTTACCCAAATTTTCACGTTAGGCCAATAGATTGCAATTTTTTTGCATTTTAGAATAATAGTAATTCTAAACACATTTGATTGTAATCTCTTGTGTTTTCATACCATCCTTTGAAGCATTCTATATGTTAATTTCCAAAAAGATACTTTATAATTATATTTTATGCTAGTATCAAATTTTCATAAAAAGAGCGTTCACGTGCACATGTATTAAAAATATTATGCTGAAAATTTTTTTTTTATTTTACAAATAATGATCATACATTTTTTAAACAATGTTTCTAAAATCTTTATTAGTTTTAAAATTATGGTCTATTTTATATTAAAAAACATTACCAGCATGATAGCTACAAAACAAATCATCAAACTCCAGTGATATTTTTTAAACTATTATGTATGCTGAATACACTAAACTAAGATTATTACAAAGTCCCAAACCAATAATTATAAAAACTTATTACTTTCACCTTTAAGTTTATGACAAATTTCATATTTAATGCACTTTAAAAGTAGATGTTAAGATAACTAAGCATTATACAATAATAATTCTAGTTCATTCTTTTTGACATTAAATTACTGTACGAGGGCTGTTCATGAATTTTTGCCTCCTGGTCCGTAACTTTTTTATTTTTTACCGATTTTCAAAATTCTTTTCGTACCTGATACATATAATTTTACACATTTTAATGCACTATTCACTTTTTGACATATTTCCCATCCCTTTACACGCATTGCTCCAACACGTAACTGGTCAAGTGAACCCGTCGAAGAAAAATTCTGGGGTTGTTGTTGACACCGTTTGGACACTCTTCTGCAGTACGATAAAACCCGCCCTTGGTCGCCACATGGTCGCCACACACCCAAGAGGCTTTGCAGTGCCCATAGTTCAAAGACGAAAACTGCAGTTCAAAAATGAAAGACTTTGCACAGTACAATTTTCACCAATTCCCAAATTAAGAAAGACCACCTTAAAGGGCGTAAGTTGCATTCAGACAACAAGGTAAAATATGCTATTCAATCCTGGTATCGACAACAACGCCGGAATTTCTCTCCGACAGGTTTATCTGACTAGTCACACGTTGGCGCAATGCGTGGAAAGTGATGGGGACTAGGTCAAAAAGTGATTAGAGTGTTACCTAGAGGAGAAATGTAAGTAATAGATACAAAAAGAATTTGAAATTCCCTTGACAAATAAAAACTTTATTAACCAGGACGCAAAAATTCTTATACAAACCTCGTACAAAAGAAATAATATTCTTTACAACTGGGCCGTTAGTTCAAAAGATATCATGTCCAATGTAAGTAGGAAAAATTTGAGAAAATGAGATGTAACGTTGAATATTTGATATTAATCAGATCATTTTTTGCTTATAAAAATGCTGGTATTTTAACTTATTATTATGAAATTTTGGAGGTCTATTTTGTAAAGCAGCTTTCTTAATCTCTTATGTCTCGCGACCCCCCCTCCCCCTTTCACATTTAAAAGTTCCGAAGGACCTCCAATTATTGGTGTGCGTAGAAAATATTTGTAGGGTAGAGGGCAAACTGAACTCCAGGAGTGTAAATTCTAATGTTCTCTCTCGTATGAATAGAAATATTTATATTTTTAAATTAATAATAAGAATAAAAATATGGGCCACCTATTAAATTTATGCGAACACCCCAAGAATGTTTCACGACCCTTTAAGAAACATTGCTATAAAGTATGAAGAATTTAAAAATGAAAAAAATTCTAATTTTCACATAAGGCATCATCATTTGTGTAATAAGCAATCGTTTGTGGTATTGTAACCATAACTAATAGAACGACAACTGGTAGCACTTTCTACCAAGATGGGATCAGCCGTTCTTCTGATATATTTTTTATTATGAATAATTACACTTCTAACTCTTCTAAACAGTTGTAATACAAACTCTTTTACGTAAATAAATAAAATAAATTATAATATAGTTGATTAAATGATTTAGAATTATTGTAGAAATATTTGTTTCCAGAAGGTGTTTCCTTCTCATACCCAGGAAATCATAACTTCATGTACATTACTAAAACGTTGGAAATATTTCCATCTAATTAAGAACACCTCCTGTTTTTTATAGTAAAGGATTTGGAACTCGCTATTTTATTCTCCATACTACATTGGCTTAAAGGAACGAAGCCACACGAGCAAAGAACATAAAGATAGAGAAGAGGATTTCTAATGCTACTGACAAACTGCTGCTTGTTTAGGATTTTTCCATTCCCTTAAGAGAAATTCTTACATTCTTAACGAGCCTCAATTCAAGAAATGTTGTAGTTTCTCCAGAGACATTGTGGGTATATCCGATCAATATTGATAATCCATTTCGACCCAGCCTTCTTCCTCTACATCTTGCTCTTTCTTGAGGATGCTGTTTGCTCCATCTCAATGCAAATTTTAATCTTACGTACCTGACACCTTGTTCCACCATTAATGCCACCAAATTAAAAAGATTAAATTATTACAATAGAAAAGATATTTTCATTATTATTAATTGTTAGAATAACTGTTGTTGGAGGAAAGAATATTTTACGAATGTGCATTTCTTCAGAATGTAGTTTTATTTTAAAAAAAAATAGGTATTTCTGTAATTTTAAGTAGTGTTTAATTCTACTGTATATCCAAAAATTTTAAATTAACGAATCCGTTAAAATATTTGCAGAAACAATTTCTGAGAATATAGGAAATTCCCCTCACTCGGAAACAGAATCTACTTAACGCTCTTATTGACCTGTCTTTAAGTTCACAGTCTGTTATATTTAAATTTTATGACATATGTCTTTCTTGGAATGACCGATTCAGTACATAGTTAAACGCAAAATGAATATTATATTTAGACTTAAAATTGTATTTAATAAACATTTGATACTTGAAATAATTCGTTATGTCCAGGGTGAGTCAAAAGTCCCTAAGTTTAAAAAATGTTTGCTCCAAAACTAATATCCGAATATTGCTTCTTCTGGTTATTGTATGTAACCTTGGGAATGCGGTCCACAACGTGAGAGTACCACATGACACGAAGCTTGTGCGCGTGAGAAATGGTTATGTCAGTCATGGTTCTGACGCAAGAATAGACAGTCGCTTTGTTAGAAGTTTATTTTTGCATAAAAATTGTACCAACGTTGCATACAGAGATTTCAAAGGAAGTTTCCTGATACTCCTTTACCAGGGAAAACAACTGTGTATGATCTTGTATACCGGTTTCACGAGACAGGCAGTGTGTATAGTAAGCCTGAAAGTGCGGATCAGGCCGTGGTAACGAATACGTAGGGTGAATGTAACCCGGTTTATATTATAATCAAACTTGACGTTCATTTGTATTTACGTGCTTAGCCATTATTTGTTTCCCTTTCCCCCTTTTCCCCTTTCTATTCCTTTGGAATGCTAGACAAAATATAATATAATATAATAGTAAGTTGCAGGAGAAAATTCAAGTTTCCCTGCAGCACTCTCCGCGGAAGTCACTTCAGACCATATTCAGCCTCCCAGAAGGCAATTAAACATCAAAAGCTACGGCCATAATAAATTTGCGAAGTGCAAGAGCTTCTTTTTTTGGATTTGGAAAATCACATTCTTTATTGCAAATGATTTAAGATTTTAGGTGCCAGAGTTTTACTACCAAGAGCTGAACTTCACACCCCATCAGCCACTTTTAGACTGTTCAAACATACAGCTTTTCTAGAGAAACCAGTTTACAAAAACATACACAGCTGTTTTTCTTGGCATAGGCGTATCAGGAAACTTTCTTTGAAATTGTGAACGCAACATTTGTACGGTTTTTCTGCAAAATAAGCTTCTAAAAGAGCAACTCTTTCCTTGCATGAGAACCATGACTGACATAATGTCATTTCTCTCATACGCGCATCGTATCACCTGGTACTCTCACGTTGTGAAACGCGTTCCCAAGATCCATGTACAATAACTGCAAGAAGCAGTAGACCCGTTTCAGTAAGATGCTGGGGTGGGGTGGGGCACGCGCTAGCGTGACAGCTGCTTCCGGCAGGCAAAAAACTTCCGTTTGTCCGTTTTTTCCATTGTTAGCATACATTTTGAAAGAAAATTTATCGCCTACAAGATTTAAAAAAGCTGAACAAAGAAGAGGTAATAAAAATTTATAATGAATTAACTTTTTTGACCTCTTCTTGTAAGTTACGGAAGTCTGAAGCTATTGCAGAAATAATAAACCACCAAAATCAGCAGTTTAACTGTAATCCCGTGAGGCTGATCCCACCATCATTGCGCATACGGTTTGCCAACATCATGTAAGTATTGATTTGCACTACATTTCTGAACACACCATGAATTTGCTATTGGGCGTAACATTTCGAAAATTATATGAATATTTTCAGAATGATGGTAATAAATTCAGGTGCTTCGACCGAGCAGCCAAATATGAATGCTGGAGATATTTCTGAGGCAAACATTCTGTGTAACTATTGTTACTATCTTTTATTTTGAAAACATTTTCTAATACATATATTCATGTTTTAAATTTTATGAAAATGTTATAATGAGAGCTAAATGTTTAGCTTCTCAAAAGAAAAAGTATCTGATAAACCAGTGGAAAGATATTTGCATTTATTTGTTAATGCCTTATAGGGTATCGTTATCTGGTACAGAGGGTAGATTATCGCGGAGCGATAATCTGTGGCCCTTACTCCTTCGAGGGAGTTTTGCGCGATCCCTATATCTTAACGACTGCTGTAAAATGGTCGCACAGCCGGGACCGACGGCTTTACGCGCCCTCCGAAGCACGCCCCCCCCCCCCCCTCACTCCTCACAGCATTCTGAGGGAGTCACTTAGTGGCGTCAATCTGAGTTCATTTGGGACGCCTCACCTTTATCCTGTCTGCCTGTCTGTCTCCATCTCAGCATCCTTGGGACCCTTGGGTCACTAGCTTAATAGTTCGAAGCAAATAGGGTCTCCTCCCACAGGATAGCTCCCGCGTATATTTCTTCGTTTTCCGTCTCTTCCCTGACAGTTTTTTTGTATTCCCTGAGGTTGCACTGATTGTTTTAAACATGCCATAAATTCACAAAGAATGCTAATGGACTTGGGAGCATTACTTTCCTGCTCCGTGAATGCCTATAGATCACAGGAAGATGCACATCAATCCTGTTTCTCACAAAGAAGAAGGAAAATTGATGTCTGGCTGGTCATAAATAATTAATAGAAATTTTTCATCCAGAAAACCAACTGAAAAAATTTATATATCCCAACTTGGATTTCTTTTAATTAATATTCTAAAATATTCTGATATTAATAATTTAAGATTAAAGGTAATGACCAATGGATATTCTGCATATTATTTCCTTATTTTAGTTTATCTGGAACCTAAATACAACTACATTTCAAAAGTTTAGAAACTTCGCTGAAGCATGACCGTGACAACTTGTTTGTGTTAATTGGCAATGGAAAAAAAAACACTTGGAAATTCGGAATTTTTTCTTAACTAAGCACCAATATACCAGCTTTAACATATTGCTTGCAAAATGAAAGAGAACTGATTTTTTGAAATTTGCATAGCCGTTCCAAAAGTTTAGAAACGGTGGTTTTTGGGATCAAAAGTTTAGAAACATTTCACAATTTACAAAGTAAAATTTACTAAACACAAACAAATATGTCCATATTTAGTTGAATAGCCTTGTGCTCTGATTACAGCACTTATTCTTCGTGGCATTGATGTTACTAATTTCGTACATTCTTCAGAAGTAATGGTTTTCCACACGTTTAGAAGTTCTTTCTTATTTGCAGTTTCCACTTGACGTTGTCTGTTTTTCATCAAAAGCCAAATATTCTCAATGGGTCTGAGATGAGGAGAATTTGGTGGCCATTTCATCATGTCGATATTTTTTCGTCTAAACCAGTCCTTAACAATTCTGGCACAGTCATCGCCCTCGAAAAGCTGTTCAATACTTGGGACCAAAAATCCACGGAGTAGACGTCTGCGTTTAGTGTTGAATTTAGGATGCAGAGTTCGCCAGTACCTGCAGGACACATACATCCCCAAACCATTACTTTCTAGGGAAACTTCACGCGCTTCTGAATGCAATCTGGATGGAAAGCTTCACATTTCTTTCTGTAAACTCGTACTCCTTTATCACCAAACTCACAATCAAACATAGCTTCATCACTCCACATTACTCGGTTCCAGTCCTGAATGGTCCAATCGCGGTGCTGTTTCAAGCATTCGACTCGAACTTTTCGCTGCTTCTTAGATAATGATGGCTTAATCGTTGGGACCCTTGCCTTATATCCATTCTCTCTTATTCTTCTGCAAATTGTGGTCTTTGAAATCGTTTTTTTTTTTCCATTTCAGTGCAAATATGGCGGAAGAACTAAATCTGTCATTCTGAACTATACGTTTCAAAAGTCCAACATCACGTTTTGAAGTGCACCTTGGGACGTTCGCTTCTTTTCCCGGCTTCTGTTATAAAACAACCATCATCTTCAATTCGTTGCAAGCATTTGGAAACTGCCGATGTAGATCTTTTAACAGTCTATGCTATTTCCGATAACGTTTTTCCACTAATTCGTAGTTTTCTAATTCAGATCTATTCCTGGATAGAAAGTTGTGCTTTCTTCCCCATTTTGTTGCATCAAAAACAACTTAGGTCACTCTGAACGAATATTAAAGTCAGTAGTTAAATTTTTATGCTCTCAGAATAAAGACAAATCCATTAAAAAAGGGAGTTTCTAAATCTTTGAAACCAAAAACCCCGTTTTGAATCTTCTGGAACGGCTATGCAAATTTCAAAAAATCTGCTCTCTTTCATTTTGCAAGCAATTGAAAAAAATTAAAGCCTATATTAAGGCTGGTATATTGGTGTATAATTAAAAATTTCCGAATTTCCAAGTGTTTTTTTTCCATTGCCAATCAACACAAACAAGTTGTCACGGTCATGCTTAAGCGAAGTTTCTAAACTTTTGAAATGTAGTTGTATTTTGAATCTTATTTCCATATCTACTATTACTAAAATCCAAGCTCCGTGATTTCTGTCCCTTTATAGTCTCTGTCCCTGCAAGTCATACCCCGGAACCACCTTTATGGATACTTCTGGCCGTGTAGGGGGTGATAGGGGGGTTTAATCCCAATTTCGGGTTTTTTCCATAAAAAAGTTTTAAAATTAAATTCATTTTTCCTTGATCTCTATGGAATTTTGGTTTCGTGATGTAATTTGTGACGTCATGCCTGTTTGCCATTGGGTTTTATTTGTGTGTGTTGTGATTGTGAATTAGCGTGTTACTACAGTGGCTAGAAGAAATAGTGTGTCAATTGCCGCTGATTTCGCGTCATCATGACTGATGACACCGCCAGATGGCATGACTATATAATGCGCCGACAATTACTCCATAATGCATGGCATTCAATGAAAACGTTTAACTACTTTAACACTTTAAAATACTTGTTTAATAAAATAAAATAATATAGAAAACTTGAAATAATATGCAGATAAACCTAATTAAATGAATTTCAAAGCAGTATTAGTTTTATTTATTATTTAATCGAATTACAAAAAGTTAAGCACAGAAGATAATTATATGGAAAAGTGTAATGGTTTTTAAATTGAAATGTTTTTTATATTTTACAATTTTTCATACTTATAATTTTTTTTGTGATTTTATAAATTATGTTTTTTACAGTAATATTGTTAATTTCTCATTTTATTCTAAACACTTTTTTACGATCAAATGACAAAACCTATTTAATCATTTATTGTATGGTTAGTTTTTTTTTATTATAATCATTTTACATATGGTAACTAAATAAAAACAAATAGTTTATTGTGTACGTGTGAGCTTTAAAAGTTTACTTTTCTCACGTTTTGCACTTTTTTCTTTGTTTAGTGTTTTTACTAGAAAGTGCAAGCGCTTAAGAATGTAGAACTTGATAATGCTATTTGTTGGATGGAGATTGCATCCAACAGGATTTATACGTTTCATAGACAAAGATTTTGCAATATCGTTTAGCATATCTGAATGCAATTCTGTTTCAAGTCTGTCTCACAGTATGGATGTGTCTTCCACTTTCAAAATCAAATCAAATCAAATAATTCGGCATTTTAATTCCACTGGAATTGTTATAATCGTCCTAGGTTATATTATTATATTTTAAATTTTAATTTAGAGACACATAACGAAACCGTAAAACAAATGAAAACCAACCGAGAAATGAGATAAATGGCTATTTGATTAATAATAATAATAATAATAATAATAATAATAATAATTGTAGCAACATCGGGGGAAATAACCCACTGGATAGACCGGAGGGTAAAGCCCCTAGTTGCCCCCGAACAGGCAAAAGCCCAAAACAGGGTTAATGAAAAATACACATAAAATAAAGTAATAAACGAGATAAAAAAGGTGCAAAAAGCAACCGAGTCTAATAAAAGAAAAAAAAATAAAGGACAACCGAATAAGAAACAAAACAAAAACAAACAAAGATGAAAAATAAATAAATAAATAAATAAATAAATAAATAAATAAATAAATAAATATAAAAATAAATAAAGAAATAAATAACTAAAAAAAAATAAAAATTTAAAAAAAGAAAGAGAAGAGGAAAAAAAATGAAAGGAAAAAAAAACACAAGACAACTACCAACAAAAAAGAAAAAAACACTAAGAAAATTAATGCATGTGCAGACTATCAGCAGAGGATAAAGCTATGTCGTTAAAATGATCAACGTAATTTTGGATTAATTTATTAACAGGGTTGAGCTTAGAAATATGCGATTTCCATTTGCTAGCGGGGTTGATGACAAATCCCCTATGTTAAACTCCACCAAATTATAAAAGGACGGATTAAAATTAGTTAAAAATCTAGCTAAAAAGGAATTCCGACTGCAACACTTGCGTTGAATTCTGCCGAGAATTTGAAAATTGCCTCTAAACCAGATCCATGCACAATATGTAATTTTTGGAATTATAAACGCCTTAAATCAAATGAAAATGTCCTAGCGTCTGAAAACAAGTGCGCAGATCTCTTAATCAATCCTAGACGACGGGAAATATCAAGGTATATTGAATTCACGTGCATACCAAAGGAAAAATTGTCGCACAGGATAACGCCCAGATCTCTTATATTCAAACTGTTATTACACAGTAATCATGTATGAAAGGCGCAGTAGCACGGCTAAAAGAAAATACAAACGATTCTTGAGCATTTAAAACCAAACCATTATCACTGGCCCATTTATAGACTTGAGACAAAGCAAGCTGAAGTCCCATACAACCATTCCACCCTTCAACAGCATGGAATAATAAAAAAATGAAAAAAGCGAATACTGCTTTGAAATTCATTTAATTGGTTTATTTGCATATTATTTAAAGTTTACAATCTTATTTTATTTTATTAAACAAGTATTTTTAAAGTATTAATGCTCTTAAACGTACATTGAATGCCATGCATTATAAGATGCATTCTCCATCGCGCACAATCTGCACAATATGCACATTGTGGGCGCACTGGCTGTTCCGCATCGCTCTGTGCGTTTCGTGCACCCTGTTCTTCATTGCCAGTGCGTTTAGTTATCGTGCGTTCGGTGCGTTTCGTGCGCGCATGAAACACACTAGCCAGAGGCCAGGGTTGCTCAGTGTATTGAAGATGGCAGAGGAGCAATGAGGAAACCGAAGCGCAATTATCAAAATTGAATCAGTGAATGTAGATGGAGAAACTGCAGAGAAGTTGATTCAGGTTATTCAATTTCCTCCATAACACTTTCAAGCAAATCATCGTCACTGCTGCTTTCGTCTTCAGCATTTACAATATGTTTATTTACAACCGTATGGTATTAAAATTGAAATGGTATCGAAACTTTTCTATCACAATTCGCCATTTGAAAAAATCGCGGGTTTATCGGTAACGCTCTGTTCTTCTTGGGGCTGCCTAAACTCCATGAATTGAACTGCACGATTCGCACTGATCATGTGACTCACTCTCACGATTGTTCGTTTCGTGCGCGAAGGAGAATGCGCCTATAGAGTAATTGTCGGCGCATTAGATAGTCATGCAATCTGGTGGTGTCATCAGTCATCATTAGATTTCTCAGGCTGCCTTTAGTATTCAATTGACAGACTATTACTTCTAGCCATTGTAGTGTTACCACCACAGTAACAACGTAACTAGAACAAGAATTTTTAAGATATTTGTTGTACATAAAGCAACAAAGCATGGAAAGGGAATTTTTATGAGAACTTTTATCATAAAAGGTATACAGGATGTGCATCATTATGATTGCGCCCTCTGTTGGCAGAATATGAGCAATGAATTCTGGCCGACATTTATCCTAAAGACGGATGAGTGACATCCTGTGTAAATATATATGTTGTTTATATGTCTGTAGTAGCAAACCGTCCCATTTATGTATATGGCCAATCTGAGTGGATTCCCCCTTCCCCTGAGTGGATGCCCCCTCCCCTGATGGGATGCCCCCTCCCCTGAGTGGATGCCCCCTTATTGTGGGTCAGGGGTTTGGGTGCTTCAGGGATTCTGTGAGCTATGCTGGTTGTAGCACGGCTTCTTTAGGGTCACCCTTACCAGAAAGGTCATGGTTGAGAAGTGAGACGAAGAGTATCTAAACAAACATATATCTCATGATGTCGACGAATGAGAGAATTCATTCTGCATCGGGTGTGGCGCAGGTTAAAGTCACCCGCGTTCGGGAGTTAGGCAGAGGCTCTCGTTCGAAAAATAGTCGACAGTCTCCCGGCTGTTATCTCGGAGCAATGCCTCCGAGAAGCCCCACCAGTGCACTCGCTAGGCACTTGGAGAAACGCATGCCTTTACCCAGGAGGAGAAACGGGTAAAGCGAAACGGGATCGGGTGCTGTCAATTGGCACTTGGAACAGATTCTCCGTGACAGGAAAGGAATCAGAGTTAGTGGAGGAAGCCAAACGGTATCGGCTGGATATCATAGGTATTACCTCTACGAAACGTCCGGGTTCTGGAACTGTGGACTTAGAAGGAGGGTGGAAGCTTTTCTACTTTGGTGTCGACCCTAACATGACTGCCCAGGCGGGAGTGGGGATACTCACAAGTCCCCGGCTGGTAGAATATGTTGCAGATTGGACCCCCTTAGGTAGAAGACTGTGCCTCCTGAGGCTTCAGATAGGGAAACTGTCTCTCCCTCTATTTGTTGCATATGCTCCGAATGCAGTCACAGAGTACCCACTTTTTCTAGATGAAGTTGATGCTGCTCTTAGCAGGAGAGGGAGTGCAGATTCTGTCAGCCTGATGGGCGACTTCAATGCACACGTAGGGGCTGATGACCAAACGTGGAGGGGCGTGATTGGGAGGAATGGTGACCCCGATTTAAATGCGAATGGGAGGTGCTTGTTGGATCTCTGTTGCAACAATGGACTTTCCATCACAAACACCTTCTTCCAGCACAGGGATGTAATGGACCAGAAGTCACTGATTGATTTTGTAATTGTGTCAGCCGACTTATTATCTATACTCGTGTGAGAAGACGGGCAGAACTATCAACTGATCACCACCTTGTTGTCGGCACTTTGCGGTTCTGTTAATCCATGCCAACCAAGAGAAATACTAGATTTAGACAAACTTGGCGCATCAAATGGGAGGCATTGGAGGATAGAGCTGTGAGGAAGACCTTTGCAGATAACATATCTTCAAGTTTCAAAGAACTACCCAGTGATCGTGGTACTGTTAAAGAGGAGTGGCAGTTGTTTAAAACTGCTGTGATTACTTCGGCTGCATTGTGCTGTGGTCGTAAGCAGCTGAGTGTGGCGCAGGGCGGTGAGAAAAGGACTGCGTGGTGGAACGGTGAAGTCCAAGAAGCTGTCAAGGCAAAGAAGGAAGCCTATTTGCTATGGCTTGCAAATAAGTCAACTTCGAGTCGAGTGTGGTACACCGAGGCGCGAAAAGCAGCAGCAAAGACAGTATCAACAGCTAAAGCCAAGGCCTGGGAGAAGTTCTTGGAGAAATTGGAGGCAGACTATGGTTCGGCATACAAGGTGTTCTGGCAGACCGTGCGCCGCCTCCGTGGAAAGAAGTCTCTTTTATCACAAACTATTAAGAGTTCAGATGGGAGGCTTCTGAAAACGGAGGAGAGCGTATTGCATAGGTGGAAGGAATACTTTGCATCTCTTCTTAATCCGGTGACGACAACAACTAAGGCATACGAGGTGCACCTTGGAGCAGAGAATAGTCACGGTAGTATCACTGAAACTGAAGTCAGATGGGCAATTAAGTCCCTGAAGACTGGCAAAGCTGCAAGTGATGATGAAATCCGGTCCGAGATGTTAAAGGCCTTAAATCAGGATGGTATCCTGCGTCTGACTCGAGTGTGTCAGGTTGCTTGGATATCTGGACAGGCACCTAAGCAATGGCAGACAGGATCTGTGATCCTTATCTTCAAAAAGGGAGATCAGAGAGATTGCAACAACTATCGAGGCATCTCTTTGCTCAGCAGTCCTGGGAAAGTGTAACCTAAGTGTCTGGAGAAGAGAAGTCGGGAAATAGTCGACTCCAAACTGTCGGGGGAGCAGTGTGGTTTCCGACCTGGCCGAAGCACGACGGATCACATCTTTGCTCTAAGGCAAATCTTTGAGAAATCCTGGGAGTATGCAAAAGAGGTCCACGCTTGCTTTGTGGACCTCGAAAAAGCATATGACAGAATTCCTCGGGAGAAGCTCTGGCAAGTGATGCAAGAGTATGGAGTGGATGGGCAATTACTGGTTGCTATCATGTCTCTATACGAAAGCTCTCAGATGTGTGTCCGGATAAATGGCATTAAGTCAAGACCGTTCATCATGGGTGTTGGACTCCGCCAAGGGTGCGTAATGTCGCCCCTCTTGTTCATTATCTTTATGGACTGAATAGAC
Organism: Rhysida immarginata; assembly: GCA_023313115.1. NCBI lineage: Eukaryota > Metazoa > Arthropoda > Chilopoda > Scolopendromorpha > Scolopendridae > Rhysida > Rhysida immarginata. The sequence continues at coordinate 342,054 of JAHWFO010002604.1, forward strand.
AGGGGCAGCCGAGGCGATGAGCGTGTTTGTGTGGGCGACTGCCTGGTAGAGAGCTTGCTCTTTGCTGACGACCTTGTCCTCCTTGGGTCTTCTCGCACGAACCTTCAGCATGCACTAGACCGGTTTGCAGCCAAATATGAAGAAGCTGGCATGAAGATCAGTGTGGCTAAAACCGAGATTCCGGTCCTTTCAAGACAGCCTGCTCAATGCACTCTCCATGTTAGGGGGATCTCATTGAGACAGGTGGAGAAATTCAAGTATCTCGGGATTGCATTCACGAGTGATGGATAGCAGGAGAAAAAATTGGATGCTCGGATCGGTGCAGCAAGCTGTGTCAGACGTGAACTGCGAACGCGTGTACAAGCGGCCTAAATGAGATTTCTGAGAGGTGTGGCAGGTGTTACCCTACTAGATAGAGTGTACAGCAGCATAATAAGGGAATCTTTAGGTGTTGAGCCGCTACTTCTCCGCATTGAGAGATCTCAGTTGCGCTGGTATAGCCACATGATACGGATGCCGCAAACTAGTCTTCCTAGGCAGTTGTTATTTTCCAAGCCGGTGGGTAAGAGACCAAGGGGTCAGCCTAGAACCAGGTGGCTAGACTACATGGAGAATCTGGGTTCGAGTCGCTTGGATATTACCAGGGAGGACATGTGCCTGATGGCGGAAGATCGCGATCGCTGGAGATCCTCCAAAGGGCTGCTGCCCCCGCGACCCTAAGGGATAAGCGGGTTTGAAAAGTAAGTAAGTAACTAAGTAAGTAAGTAATAAAAAGCCCTAAGACTCATGGAGCTTTCAATGTTGCAGAGAGAAACCAATCACTATATTACATGCTTATGGCAATCACTATGTGGCCCTACTTCTTTTAGAAGGAAAGTCATGGCAGAAACTAAAATACACATTGTCAATTTTTATACAATGAGGATGGGATTGCTTTTAGCAAGAGAAGAGAAATTGATATTCCTGAGAATGAGAAACGATTAGAAATTCAAGAGGTTAAGGTTATTGGCTAAAAGTTCCTTTGATTATCCTCAATCGTGTCAGAATAATTATATAAATGTTCACTAAAAAAGAACTCAATAAATTTATGTTTTCTTCCCCCCCCCCCCCGTGGAAAAAAGTGAAAATATGCGCAAGAAATCCCGGTTTTAATTGTCAAATTACTTATTATTTGAAATAATTTAAAATCGAATGTGTTAAAGGTGATTTAGGTGTATCTCTCACAGGAACCGAGTCTATAAAGAGGACAGACAGACAGCAATTGAACTTATTAATACTGGATGGGTGGATGTATGGAGGGATTATTTTGTATGTTATTATTGTTTGTTATTTATGATGACAAACTTAAGGAAGTGTATACTTGCGATTCATGAGCTCATAGATTTTGTCTTTAGCGAAAAAAATAACGGCAGTACACGACTTGTATGAGAGCAAAAGCAAAACAATGTTTATTCACTGAGTGCTACAGTAAGAAGAGGAAAAAAGAACAAGTAACTCCACGTAGTGGCAAAACTGAGTAGCAAATACGTAAATCCTTAACATAATAGCCCCCGCCCTGAAAGGCTTGTCTTTCAAAACGTGGCACATGAAAGCAATAAAACAAATAATCAAAACATTAACAATCGTTGGGTAATGGGCAAATCTTGGAAAATGATCTTTAAAAGTCCGGTAGAAGTGCGGATGGTGACTACACAAGGGATGCCATCTCTGCCAGGAAAAAGTTGGGTGATACGGCCGAGCTTCCAATGGATATCACCTTGATGAGTACAAGGGAGTCTAACTTCAAGTTGGAACTGCAGCGATGCAAGAAGTAGTTGAGGACCAGCATGCAGAATGCGAAGATGTTCTGAAGTGACTAACAGTCTAGCTAGTGGATGCTTCCCAGAGATGAGGAGGGGAAATTTCTTATTAAACAAATAGTCAGAACTAAGCAATCTACCTCCAACCTGCAGCAGGCCGTCAGAGTCTAAAAACAAGGACAAGGAGGGTAGCTTTGAATGTGATCGAGGATCGTGGGATTGACTGATTTTAATCTCATCAGGGAACAAGTGGTTTTGAGAAAATCTAACAAGAGTCAGGAAGGCACGCTCAATTTCTGAAGGTGTAAGAGGACCATATACTCGGACAGCCTTGGAACATAGACAATTGTTCTTGAAACGCAATATAAGGGCAACGATGCGATTAAGATAATCAAAATCTAAGAATCTTGAAAACGGAAATGAAGAACATGAAGTGGCAGATATTACATCTAACCTTTTTACTTCTGGAAGATCATATAGTATGGAAGGCGTTTGCAGAGTTGGCCATGCAGTTTCTTCTAGAGAGAGCCACAATGTTCCATAAACCACAAGGCGGAATCCTTCAGCACAGTAGGAGAGACCCCTCTTGAGAGGATGTTGGCAGGATTATTTCCACTGGAGACGTGGTTCCACACAGCATTGTTGGAGAGTATCTGGATTTCAGATATACGATTGGCGACAAATGTGTGTAGACAATTTGGATGCATTTTCAACCAACCAAGTACAATAGTGGAGTCAGTCCAGAAGAAGCATTGATCAAATGTACTTTGGAGTGCAGAAGTAACCTGCTGGACTAAGCGGTCGAGAATAAGAGCACCACAGAGTTCTAGTTTCAGAATGGATATAGACTTGAGAGGAGCCACTTTGGCTTTCGAACACAGTAAGTTTGAGAAAATAGCACCATTTTGATCAATAGAGCGTACATAGATGCAGGCACCATCAGCTATATACTTTTTGGTTCATCGCATATGATACGTCAGGGGAAGGCAACTTCGTTTAGGGAAGGAAGATTACCTTTCAAGTTCAACCATTGAGTGGACAAGGAGCGAGGAATATTATCGTCCCATGAAAGTTTCTCTAACCAAAGCGCTTGCAACATCATCTTGGCCAGAATAGTGCAAGGGCTTAGCAAGCCGAGAGGATCGAAAATATGAGATATGTCGGACAGGATAACACGCTTAGTTATTCTTTTTGGAGAGGTAAGAGAAATTGAGAATATCAACTTATCATCGAGTGGCGTCCAATGTAGTCCAAGAGTCTTTCTGCCATCGTGCGAGCTAATATCAAGTAGGTTATGATGAATGTCGGACTCCATGAAGTCTGAAAGAATTAGAGGCTCGTTCGAGATCCATTTTCGTAAGTTGAAGCAACCAGTTTGTAAGGTAGCAGATAAGTTTTTGCACAGTACTTTTGCTGTAGAGATGTCATTCACTCCACTCAACAAATCGTGAATGTAGAAGTCTTTTTTTATGATTCGAGGACCTCAGGAAGGAATTGTGAGAATTCAATGCTGAGTTCGAACAAACATCGAATTGCTAAGAAGCTAGCAGAAGCAGTACCATAAGTAACAGTGTTCAGATTATAGATTTGATGACTTCATTTGGATCAGGTCTCCATAAGATGCGCTGCAAGGGTCTTTGAGACTCCTCATCCAAAACCTGGTGAAACATCTTTTCTATATCAGCCAAGAAGGCATAGACATGCTTGCGAAAATCGAATTAAGACACTGAACAGATCTTGTTGAATGGTAGGGCCGACCAATTGTAAGGAGTTAAGTGATTCACCCGATGTAGTAGGAGCAGAAGCATTGAAAATGACACGAAGCTTTGTGGTCAGGCTGTCTTCTTTGAGAACGCCATGATGAGGTAAAAAGCAGGAAGCCTCAGAAGGTGCAGGGTCGCAAATGGACATGTGGCCCAAGTCTTCATATTCTTGCATGAACTGTGTAAAACACTGATGCAAGGCAGTGTTGTAAGCAAATTTAATTTCGAGATTTTCAGCTATTTCATATAATTCTGGAGTCACATAATAATTCTGGAGCCTTGTTAGGAAGAATACTGACAATAAATCGACCAGTAGAATCATGCTTGGTATGACTCTTGAAGTGAGATTCACAACCGTCTTCTTCCAAAGTGCGGAGCTTAGGGGTAACAAGTTCTTCCACTTTCCAGAAATTTTCCAATTGCTCTTGAATGCAAATAGAACTACGACTAAAGATACAACGAATGTCTTGGGCAGTAGAGCAAAAAAAAAAGAACCAGCTACAATCCATCCTAAATGAGAAGCTTGTAGTATAGACATTCTGGATCCAAGTGGAATGGGTTGACTGAGAACAACTTACCAGAAAGAATCTACTCCAAGGAGAATGTCAATTTTTCCAGGGACATTGAAGTGAGGATCAATCATCTTCAGGCCATGAGGAATGTTTATGCTGGGAAGATCAATTGGTGTGTTGGGCAGATGACCAGTAATCTGAGGAACCACCAAACATTGAGATTTCAATCTATAATTTGATACTCGAGAATGCAAAAATTTTCACAACGACAATAGACACTGGTAGTAGAGTTGGTGATGCCCTAAACTTGGATGTTGACTGGAGTTTGACGCAGCTGGAGCTTCTCGCATAGAGAGGAAGTTGCAAACGATGAGGTGCTACCACAAACAAGTAGGGCTCTTGCTTGATGAATTTGACCTTGATGATCAACAACGCTCACAACAGCAGTGGAGAGAATAGCACATTGTTTGGGAAAACGCCGAGAGGGTGACTGTATGGGTTCAACAACTGAGTTCTCAGGGGTGGTTATGCGATCAAGATGTAGAAGAGTATGATGTCTAGCTTTGCACTTATTGCAGCTGTGCTTAGAGCTACAGTTCATAGCGAAGTGACCTTTAGAAAGGCAATTTATGCAGCATCTTAAATTCCTTACTTTAGCAAAACGTTCTTTGACAGGCATAGATTTGAAAATGGAACAAGAGTACAAGTTATGATCTTTATTGCAGACCGGACAGGAGGACGACATCGAGACGAAACTTCTTGACTTGGCAGATCGCTCATTTGTGGGTTTAGCATGTCTTTGTTCTAGAAGTAGCAGTCTTGTTTTCAAATTCTTTTACAGTGGTGTTATCTAATTTGGAGTCGATAAGATAGACAAGCAATGCATCTCTCTGATGCTCTTTAATGATCAAAGAATCCAGAGATCGAAGATTTTTCTTGGCTGAGTCAATGAAGGTGCGCAGTCTAGCAGAGGATTCTTTGGAAATGGGCTATAGATTGAAGATGGTCTTCATAAGATTATGAATTAGTACTTTTCGATTATCATTGTGTTCGTGAAGACTGTCCCAAGCAATATTGTACTTGTCAGCAGTGAAGGTGAGATTCATAACAACCTCTGCTGCTTTGCCTGACAACGATGCATGCAGGTAATGAAATTTTTGTATATTGCTGAGTTTGCTATTTTCATGAATGAGACTCGTGAATAGGCCTTTATAGTTCAGCCAATCTACAAATTTTCCACTAAATTCTGGTAGTTTAATAGTAGGCAATTTAATTAAAGTAGATTATGAATGCGAGTGGCGTGAGCTACCGTGCAAACTTACAGAACTGGATGGGGAGGTTGGGCGAGGCATGCTTCTACTTAACAAACGATTAGCGCTAATAATTATGTTAAAGTACGTATCTTCAAATTCTGCGGATTTAGAGTCAGTATCGTTTGTTTCATCTGCGTTGATCTCTAGTTGAATCTCATGAAATGAGGCGAGTAATGGGTTCGCGTTTAGCAGGCGTTTCCGTAGCTGAACAGCATCGAAATCATTCAATGCTGTAGTAGAATTTGTAGATTCAAGTGTTTGTACATGGGACTCAAAACGAATTAGCATATCTTTGATGGAAGTGCGCTTTCTTTTAGGATCCATTGTGTTTGATGAAGTCAGCAAATTGAAGCAAAAGGATTTGCGTAGAAACAAGATGGCAGAATGGTGGGAAAAGCACTAATGATGGCAGGAAGATGAATCAGTGATGTGCAAATGACAGCATAGAGCAGCGAGACAGTCACAAACAGGACGAATAATCAGTACACTGAAGCGGAGGAAAGAAACGTAACGATGTTTTCTCAGCAAAAACACACATTCAACAGTTCAAAGGACCAGGAGCAATCATCAAGTGAGCTCATGAAAGCGAGGCACTCGAGAGAAATAACTTCGATAGTTGCAAATATTATCAGGCTCGAAGGACCAAAATGTTTGTGGTTTTTATAATGAAAAATTTAAGAAAGTTTATACCTTGCGATTCATGAACTTATAGATGTTGTATTTGGCGAAAGAAATAACGCCAGTACACGAGTTGTACGAGATGAGCAAAAACAAAGCGATGTTTATTCGCTGAGCACCACAGTAAGAAGAGGAAAAAAGAACAAGTAACGACACCTAGTGGCAAAACTGAAAAATAGCAAATACGTAAATCCTTAACAATTATAATTACTAATTGTTGGCCTCACTTCACTAGGCTGTGATACGCTTGCCAATGGTATATCTTATATAATCAAATCAGAAGAAAATAAAATAAAAAAACAATTTATTTAAAACAACATACTGTATTACAAAACATCACGATAAATCATATTTTTAGTGAAAGTTCTATCACTATTTTGATCAATTTCCCTTGTTCTTGAGGATTATCATGGATACAAATTTTTATATTGCTTTTTAATTTTGAATGTGATAAAGCGAAATAAAGTAGACCATGAGGAAATACAGGTTCATTTAAAATTAAACCTATATGAGAAAACGATTGTCCTTGACACTTATTTATAGTCATAGCAAAAGAAGCAATAACTAGAAATTGACATCTTTAACTAAGAAAGGCAAATTGAAATCACTTGATCAAATCGATTCTTGGAATTATAAAAATTTCATTTCTTTTTGCCTCATTTGCAGTTTTTATGCGAGTTCCACATTGCAAAATCTTTTTTTTAGATTCAAATTTCTTATTAACATTGCAATCATTCCTATTTTTTTATGTCAAGTATATGTGGTCGAATTCCTGATGGAATCAATGAATTCAGCATTTCTATCATAACTTGATTAGGTATTTGATCATTTGGATCTGCTACCACTGAGGCATTTACTTTTGAATGTAAATTTTCTACTTTCCATTTGATCTGTAATTTCGTTCTTCATTGTGAGAGCAGCAATATTTGTTGAGCATAAGATTACTCGATTTGATAAATCATCAGATGCGGGTAATTGTAAATCATCTCCAAATATTGTAGACATTATATATTAGTCGCAGGTGAGACAATCATTTTATTTGGATATACAATATTATAGAAAATTTCAAGACTAATAATATTTTTTCTGTTTTCATTTTTTCGTTGGGGCATTTCACATTTATGTGAATAAATTGAAATGTGGAAAAATAATAACATTTTATTTGGATCACGATCAAAATTTTAAATTCTTGAAAAATTTCCAGAACCAATTTTAAGAAGTGGCTTCTTAAATCGTCTTGATCTGCTTACGAAAGTGTAGTAAAATGTTGCCATAAATTTAATTTTCTGATGCATGCTGTTCCTCTTGCAACTACCGGTAAGCATTGTGGAAAATCTCCTCCAATGACTATCACCTTATTTCCAAATGGGATGTCTCGTTTAGTCGGATCATTTTGAACGCCATCTCTCAAGATATTATCCATGCATCTCAGTTTGCTTTGTTAAGATTGTTAGTTCATAATGATTATAAGTTTTGCATCTAAAACAACTTTACCTTGAAGAGACGATGGCTAAAATTTTGATGTTGAGTTTTTAAGCAATGGAATTGACAACTTGAAACTGCTATGAACTGTTTTACCTTCTTTCATGAGTGTTGAAGCAATTCCTGTGTAGCACATGGGAAGATTTTATCTTCATTTTCTAGGATGAAATTCATTAAAACTCTATACTGGTTTTTAACTATATAATTCGTTCCAAACTCTAGAATTTTTCCAAACTCTATAATAAACTCTATAATTTTTCCAAGGTCCAACATGATAGAATAATCGAGTTGTGGCATTATCACTGTAAACTGATTGAGTGATCCTTTCAAAAGCAGCTCTTTGTTGGGTATTTAAAGTTGGAATGAGTCGTTCTGCTTCTTTGCTCTTTTCAGTTGGATACTAAATTAATAATTTTAATATTTTACTCTTGAAAAAGGCTATAATTTTGCAATGAAAAACCTGATTGATACCATTTATACTTCCATAAATAGAGCTCATTAGAAGCTACATTTCACTCTTTATTTTGTCGAGATATATTAAAAAAACCTTCTTTTTAAGTGAAAAAATGTGAAGAATTTGTAAAGAAATCGATTATCTTGACCAAATCTCAGGTCTTTTTTTTTTTTTAACTTAAATGCATCGACCTATAGAGCATTTTTGTTTCATCAAGATAACTCTTATGGTCTGGTCAGAAGTAAGGGAAAGTCAATGGTGACGGACAGAATAATGCTTTTATTAGGCAACATTGAAATGAAATAGAAATTGATATTGAAATTTTCAAAAAAAAAAGTTATTATTTTGCAATGAAAAATCTGATTGATACCTTTAATACCTCGATGGATAGAACTAACTAAAAGCTACATTTACTATTTATTTTGTCGAGATATCTTCAAATACCTCCTTTTAAATTGAAAAAATGTGAAGAATTTGGCATAAAATCGTTTATCTTGACCAAAGCTGAAGTCAATTTTTTTAAAACTTAAATACATTTTAATTGTCTATAGAGCATGTTTGTTTCATCAAGATAACTCTTACGGTTTGGTTAGAAGTGAGGAAAAATCAATGATGACGGACAGAATAACGTTTTTATTATATTGGATTGTTCTTTGGGGAAACCAAACCCGGATCTCATCTAGAGGCCAATTCCCAGAGGCGAACCCAGGAGAGTGCCAAGCCCAAGGAAGTGGGAGAAACAAAAATTATTAAATAAATTAAAAGAAAAAGGTCCAGGAATAGCAATATTGGTAGCGTCTTTATTGTTCAACGTGTTTCGAGATCATCTCATTATCAGGAACTATGAACGACTACCGAGTTACAATGGCTACAACACCCAGTATAATGGGAGGGGTCCACCAACAGAGAGAAGTATAAAACTCTGATTGGTGGACTTACAGTCAATAGGGTAAAAATATTTACAGAAAAAACATATAAATACATGACAGGATACATAATCGTATTGAAATTAAACATTACAAATGCAACATATCAAATTTTTTCTTTTATTTAATAATCAAGTCAGCAATATAGATCAGAATGCAACCTTTAAAAATTATTATTATTAGTATTTTATTATTATTATTATTATTATATTATTTTATTTTTTTATTTTTTTTATTTATTTTTTTTTTTTTTTAGTTATTTTATATGTCTCATTAACCCCGTTTTGGGCTTTGGCCTGTTGGGGGGCAACGTTGGGCCATTCTCTCTAGTCGGATTCTCCCATTGTTGTTGTTGTTGTTGTTATTATTATTATTATTATTATTATTATTATTATAACTGGAATGATTAATTGTGCCCATTTTCAAATTTTGTATGTTGTTTTTTTCTTTTTCTTTTTAGTGTGTTCGTTGTTAAATGGTTCATTTTAAACTGTTTATTGTTCACACTGAAAATAAATAAAAATTTAAATTTACATTTTTTAATTATTTTCCTTGTGAACGAAAACAGTTGAAAATGAACTTTAACAACGAACACAATAAAATCAAAATAAAAAACAACACAGAAAATTTGAAAATGGATGCAAATAATCACTCCAGTTATAATTATAATAAACAAAATCGTAAGAAATAATAATCCATCAATACATCCACTCATCCAGAATTAATAATTTCAATTGCTGTCTGTGTCTGTCCTTTATAAACATGGCTCCTGTGACGGATACATCTAATTCACCTTTTAGTGCATTATTTCGGCCGTGTAGGAGATGGTGGGGTGGGAAATGGGTGGGGGGGGGGGATAGTTCCAGATTTGAAGTTTTTTTACTTTAAATATTTTACTTTATCAAAAATTCAGTTTTTATCCATATCAGTGGAATTTAGTGTCCGTAATGTCATGGTTTTATTTCCCATGGGCACGTAGAGCTCTCACCAACAACAGCAAATGAACCGCTGACTTAGAAAATACATTACTGGATATTGTCCCAATGTATTTCATTTATCCTCAGTGTTTTTGCTCGCATTTGAAAAGACCGGAAATATTAGAACAAAGGTAAAAGAATATTCATAGCCTAATCACAAAGTGACCCTTTCTTCCTAAATTGTCACAATATTGCCCTTTTAAATGAATCTGATTCTAATAGTATTGTTATTAAAGTAATTCAACAGCTTTCTGTCATGCCTTTCTTCGAAAATTTTTCTGATTCCAAATTTTTAAAAGTGTTTTTTTTTTAATTTTTCACCATTTTTAAACACTGTTTTTTGCAGTGCAGATATTTAAACTAATTTTTTTACATTGAACAAAAAGTTGTGCCTCAATGCTTTTTTTTCGCCGTTTAAAAAACTGACCTTAACAATACTATTTTTTTATTATGAAGGATAGAACAGTTTTGTATGTTTATTATATTATGAAAAAATAGTCAAGCAATCAATCAATTTTTGTTTTTCCGTTTTTAAAACTGGCATTACTACTAGTATATGCTAATTTGCATATATATTAACAAGTTCACCACACAACTATGTAATAACGGTTTTGTTTGAAATTTTTGGAGGTCAATCAACAACATTAATATACCTTCCGTGTAAAATGATTTGACTCAATGAACTTTTGTTTAGAAGAAAAAAATAAAATATTATACGTTTATAATTGTGTGCCAGTTAAGCCAAATGGGAAGAAAGATAACCAAATGAACAGTGTTGGTTCACAGTTGTCAGTGTTATACATCGGGTTCTGTGGATTTACTAGTCCGGTTTCGATTCCTGTAGTAGTATTGCTATTTTTTTCATTTTTTTTTTCATTTTCTCTTTATTTTTAATTTTTTTTGTGTTTTTCACCTTTATTATTTGTTTGCACTTGTATAATAACATTCACTAACATGAGCAATGTCACAGGTAAAAGAATGCAAAATGCATTGTATAATATTTTCATGGACAGTCATTGCTGTGGCATGTGAAATAAAAAAAAACTATAAAGCTCTATTCGCACTATCAATGGTCTATGTGCATTCGTCACCGCCAAGTCACGAATTGCTACTGATCATCCGTAAAATATTGTAAAAACATTTTCAATATTACCAATATTATACAATATTGAAAAAATTTTGCTTGTGTATGGGAATGTTATTATGCAAAGTGCAAATATATAAGAATGGTGAAAAACACAAAAAAATGAAAAAATGGAATACTAATGGGAAAAAAGAAAAAAAAATGAAAAAAAATTTCAATACTGTAGGAACTGAACCTGGACTGGTAAATCTGCAGAACCTACCGTTAACCACTGCACCATCACTCTTAAGTTGAAAAATCTTAACCTTCCTGCTTGGCTTATCTGGCACTGCAATTATAAACATAAAATATTTTCTTCTCCAAAATGAAAGGCCATTGAATTAAATCCTTTTACACAGAACTCAAATCCTTTTCTCATCACGAGATCCAGAACTCAGTCTTCTAATAGAAGAATGGACAAGTTTGCTGTAGCACGTTAATGCTTTGTGTTTCGTATTTTAATAAAACTAATAATTTCACTTTAGGTATTTGGAGATTAATCTGAAAAAGAACATTAAATGGTTAATAATAATTGGCATAAAAGTTTGATTTTAAAACCTAATGAAAGATATTGTTCTAATAGTTTCCAGACCTATCTTTTTATTAGTTTATTGTCGTAGCTGCCGGTGAAAAGGGACATATTCCATCCTAGAAAAAGGAGCAACTCTAATTCCGTACCAGCAGAACAAATTGAAGTTCCTCGAGTTGATTCAACTGGTTGTAAGAGATGTAATTATTGAAAGTCAATAAAGCCCTGGTTATTTTGCCAGAAGTTCTTAGTTATATAAGTGATTCATAGTATAAAGTTCTTCTCCAACATTTTTTCCTCCCCCCCTCTGACGGCATATACAAGACAGCCATGAGATTGTTGCCTAGGAGAAAGAAGATAGACGGATCTGGGTTCCTAAAGAAAGATATACCTGAAGAGATTCTAGACGTCATTGTCAAGCGGTTCGGGGAAGGTTTTCCTAAGGATCGCAGAATTCAGTGGTTCCCATTCAGCACCCACTACAAACGTTTTGTTGGCAAAAGTGTCCACCGCAATGTTTTTCTAATCTGGTGCACCAAATTTTTTCATCTGGTGCCACCTAACAAAAACGAACAAGCAATAGCAAATAAAGATAATAACCCAATAAAATACTATTAATTCTGTCAATCTATCAATTCAAAACATATCAAAAGAATACGCATTTTTGGCCAAATGGGATAAAGCATACATGCATTGGTATCGGTTTGTCGTGCATCTCCGTTATGAATCTTGCATCCATCTCAGAATGGAATCTTCGTTACTTTGTAACAGTTTCTTACTTTGGAATATTGTGAATGAGCGGTGTTTGGAAAACTTGTACTTTAAGGGGAATGATTGTTAAAGTACATGATTGTTAAATGAGGGTCACTGCCCGATTTTTAACTTGTTAAAAAGACCTCGGAATTGAGCGAACGTAAGAAAATCTATGTAATGTGGATAAATCATGAAAAATTTAAAATAAAACAAGTTAGAGTGTTTCTGCCGATATTCTAGGGCACAGCTGGGTAGACTGCAATGGGCGCTGCAGGAAATTCTGGATTGCTAAGATTCAGGACCCATTTACACTGCCAGTATAAATCAGACAGATTTACTCATTAAAAGGCTGCAAGCCTATCAATGATGTGTGTCTCATCTTTGGTGGATAGACGTAGACAGACTGAATTTCTCCTCTAGGATTTGCATAGTTAAAGGAGGCTGGAAGCATTCAAGAATCACATGACAACTTGTGGCATCACCTGCTAAATATGAGGGGGTGACTTAGAGGGGTCAATCTGAGTTCATTTGAAACTTCTTCCCCTCCATCCCGTCTGTCTGTCTGTCTGTCTGTCTGTCTGTCTCCTTCTAATTGTCCCTAGGACCTCTTGGATCTCTGGTTTAATAGCTCAAAGCAATTGCGGTCTCCTCCCACACAGTCCAGAGGATAGTTCTTTGTTTTTTCTCTCTTTATTCAACCCTGGCAGTATATTTGAATAGGATGTCACTGATTTCCTAAAACATGTGTAAGGGATAAATTTTATTAATAAGTAATAAAATTAACATGTAACCCGAACAGAAGTCTGAGCCGATAATAGTCAAATTATAAATAAGCAGAGATTTTAATTTAACTTCAGTAAAGTCATACAATTCGATTTGAATTGATGAGATACAAATAAATAAATTGTTAGATGAATAAATGCAATTAGTATAAATAACAAATATAACTGTAAACAAGCAAATATTCATCTCAATTGGTTGAGACATCTTCAACCCAATGGGCCCTTTTAAATATCCACAAAGTAGTTGACCGAAAACGTAGTCGTGATGCCGAAAATAGAGAATTTGAAGAAATCGACGCAGTGGAAAATATTAGCATCTACGATGTAGACCTCTCCCGGTACAGCAACTGGAAAAGCTCTACTTCCACTCTTCACAAAGTAGTCAAGCACGAAGAACGCTTGTCTGGATACAGAAATGCAAACAATTAAAATTGAGTCAAGAAATAAATTGAATCCAGAGTAAAAGTCACTAAAGTTAATTCTTAAATTCCTTCAACTAAGGGATGAGAAAATAATATCAGTCTCAATATGCATATCAACGGCATGAAGTAGATAAATCACCAAAGAAATAGCAGCAATAAATCCAACTTAACAACAGTTCCAAAAACTTGTAACTTGGTATTTTTCCGAACGAGCATATAATTACAAATACGTCGTTTTCAATGGAGAGAGCAACGCCCTTTTCCTCCTCGGATGAAGCCACTCATCCCTTAAGGGAAAATGCCGTTAATTCTATGCAACTTGTATTCGATATTAATAGAGTTTTCTACACTGGGGGATTTAAACCAGAGGTCTAATTATATGCTCGTAAGACTGTAGAGGTAGGAATGAGTAACACTTACGCTCAGATGAGAATGATTTAGTGAATTTTATCTGTGGATACCTCCCGTGAGCTGCTACCAATTCGATTGGCCTGTTCGGCAATTGATGGACAGTTTTCCTCACGGTTAATGTTCCCAAGACTTTCCTCTTTCATTACTCGGCTATCTTGAATACCTTCCCGCTTAGTCATTATGCTCCTTCCATTCCACCTTTTGCCTACGGTATCTCCCGTCAAAGTCCCCTTTCTTCTCTCTCTCTCTCTTTCCATTTCACCTTCCCTCGCTCTTGATTGGTCCGGTCTCTGTTACGTCGTTATTCGTAATATTCGTCTCTTCTCCGTTGTCGCTCGACGGCTTTTGTGTGAAAACAGAAGAACGGCGTAACAACATGCCATAAATACCCAAAGATTGCTAATGGAATTGGGAGCAGTACTTTCCTGCTCTGTGAATGCTTATAGATCACAGGAAGATGGACATCAAACCTGTTTCTCAGAGAGAAGATGGAAGCCAGATGTCTGTCTAGTCATAACTAATTAATAGAAATTTTTCATCCAGAAAACCAATTGAAAATATTTTTATATCCCAATTTGGGTTTCCTTAGTAATTAGTTCTCTAAATGTAATTATTCTGATATTAGTAATTTAAGATTAAACCTAATGAACGATGGATATTCTGCACACTATTTCCCTATTTTAGTTAATTTGGAGCCTAAATATTTTGAATGTTATTTCCATATCTTGGTGAATTTGCATTTATATTTTTTGTGACCTTACAGTAAGTACTGTTGGTATTTAAATAATCTTGGTAACATTTGGTAATAAATGACCACTTAGGAACACTATTCAGGATTTCAACTTCACAAGCAAGTGTAAAAATCTTCTAGGATGCTATTTTACATGCATAGAAGAAAAATGTTCGATGTACCTCTCGCAAGAAATCACATGGTCCTATATAGGATGAAATGTCATGTTGGCCAGTAGAGTCCCATGAAATCTCGATGCTTTTTTTCATTTACTGATAATAATAGGCACATTCGCCATGCATGATCTATTTACTCCATGAACTTGTTCCAAGCGTTTCGTCATGCGAACAGAGTGCTACATCGTATTTTTTATAGTTGGAATGCACTCTATTTACTCCTTTCAAGTATTTAGAGTGTGTTCCAAATGACTCAGGTCGAAAATAGGTGCAGGTTGCAATTTTTTATCGACGCAATGGTGACAAAAGATGTATATTTCTTTCTTGACGGGATAATTGTAAAGTTTTGGTGGACGAGGAGATCTTTAACAAAGTAGAAATAAATAATGTGCATAGTTTTATAAACAAACTGTAAATGTAATAAAGTTTATTTAACATACACTGGCAGTACTTAAAAGCGTACGTGCAGTCCTTTGTTATTTCTATAATTAACATTATGGGAATAACAAACAATTGCACAATGTTTAAGTAGAGAATTTTTCAAAGTACCCTTCGACACAATCTTCTCCGCTATGCATTTTGTGGGCCATGGAATATTACTAAGCAAGATGTTCATCCTTGCTGGTGTCTTCATTTTATATTGACACTTTTAAAGCAAATTCAATAAAATTGATGAAATGAAGAGCCGGTTAGCCATCATGAAATTGTTTCTCTCTATGCTCTACCCGTTCATCATCGATGAACAAAACGCACCAGAAAAAGAGAGCTCCAAGAAATGAGATTGCCTTTGTGACGACATTAGGACTACAGAGATCGTGCATGATGAATGCGCCTAATATAATAAATATTTTATTTTATGCGTTAAATAACTGAAACAGTGATATTTTGAAAAATTTTTTCTTCATTATTGGTCTAGAACTTAACAGTTAATTTCACAGAAACCTCTGCACCATTTAAATGAATTTAAAAAAAAAAATTCCAAAACATTTTCTCTACCATTTTAAAAACTTCTGCAACAATTTCTTTCGCTAATTTCTTGAACGCAAATGGGTTATTAAGAAGAGGAAATAAATAATAAATGAAAGGAAAGCATTTATTTCCCATAAAAACAATTATAAAAAGTAAATTCAAATATTTTTAAAGAAATATGGTATGTTCAAATACGTCAATGGTGTCTATAATTCTATAATCATATAAAAATCATAGGGTTGTAAGTGAATCATATTGGCCACCAAGTGCGCCACAAGAGCAGTGAGTGACACATTTTTATATAATTAATGGGCTACCAGAGGCGCTTCCATTGTTATTTTACTATGACAAAATTTATAATAAGAAAATGAAAGTAAGAAATTGCTATCTGATTATTGTAATTTCTTGAGTTTCTTTAGCTGGTGCATTACAACTTATACATGACATATTGGCCTACCACTCTCTAAGAGTGAAGGGCTTTGTTTGCGTTTCAAAAATTCAAAATTTTTTTTTGGCTGAAATCGACTTAAAAACTCATGATTCGTAAAGATATGTTGAAATTTTGAATAAAAAATTTTCTTAGTGTACGTATGTGACCTATTTTGTGCAGCTAACTCCTCGGAAACTGCAAATAGCCGAACCAAATAAAAATTATACATACTTAGAGGGTTCTTTAAATTGTGCCTTAGCGTATATTTTATGTCAATTGGGTAAGCCTTTTTCGAGATAATAATTATCTTTTAAAATTTAAAAAATAGCTGTAGCGTTCAAACGAGCAAACCAAACTAAATAAACTCGGCAGGTACATACTCTTCTCATTAAGGCTAATTTTTTTTGTAAATTACTTGTTTGGCTGTGATGAGCCGTTTTTGAATTATTTACTATCCCCTCTCCCAAGACCACCCCCATCAATTTTTTTTATCTTTTATTTTTATTTTTTAGAAATTCAGACAGTGGGGTTCTTGAAATATACATTGACAATTTTTTATGGAAATGGGCTTAGCCTTTTTAGAGAAATTAATTTTTTTTTTGAAAAAATGAAGAAATGTCAGAAACATTCATTTCAAAGCTCCAGACACAATATAAACGGCATGAAGAGCTTCCTCTTATTGTAAAATACAATTTTCTTTTTGACGTAGAATACGTCTTATGTTTCGATAATGGGATGCCACGCTTAAATCGTGAATGTCACGAATGTGTTGATCACGAAAACCTTAATAACGTCAAAACTATTAATGATATAAAAATGAAAGATATGGCATTCAGTAGTATATAAAACAAAGCATGCTCTAAACTTTGACCAAGTGCATTCAAATTATATTAGTGCACAAATAAACTATTGGGGGCAGCAGTCCTATGGAGGCATTGTTTGTGTCTACTGAAAAATATTGGATTTTTTAAATTCTGACTTCGGATTCTTAAAGACCATTGAAAAGTAGAATAGACCTCTCTGTGTTCATCGATAAAACTGGGTTCAAAATTTAAAAGTTCAACACTTTCAGGGCCTCTATCTCCTAAACGGTTGGATCAATTGAAAAAACACTGATAATAGAATATTTCTCAAATATTGTGTACAATCTGAATGTACCACTAAAAATAAGGGTTCTTATTTAAGATTTCAAGGTTACAAGGGAGTGGGGAGTAATTTTTTAACTAATGAATTTCCATCGCGAAATAATTCCCTTTAGATTTTGGATATTTTTTCCTACAATGCTTAGTTTCCGAGATATTCAGTTTTCTCAAGATAAATGCCTCGTCTTGTATATCACTCTGAACATAAATCGAATTTGATGAACATGCTGATAATGTTTGACGGTTATGGCTCATTTATGACCTCCATGGGTTGGATTTTATTACTCGGTGTTAAAACGTTTATATCATCTGATATGATATTTACGTCGAACTTAGCAGTGGAAATTATTTGCGCATTTGTATCGGGCTATTGTTCACTTTGGCTCACCACAACTCAACTTTCAGTCATTCCTATTGAGTACTTAGATGTTCAACATGGGACATCTGTATATGCGACAGTTTGGGACACGGAATTCATATTTCCTTCTATAGTCATAAACAATGAATTAGGATATTCGTGTAGCCTAATGTTTGTGATAGGTTTTGTTTTGAGAAGGACTTGAAGCACCCAGGTAACAGAAGTGTGATATCTTAGCTTCATCACTTTCATCAGTCCTGTGTGAAAGATTTCATGCTGTGTAGAACAAGTTTAAAACTATTCAAAAATATGGTATTATAAATTATAGAAGAGCAGGCGATTTTGGAATTTTTTGAAATGTAACTCTTTAATGAATGTGAACCTATACTGAAAGACTCATCTAACTGATCACGAATGATCAATGCCGATATCAATGATGTTTGTATTGTTAAAGCTCTCTACAATGGTTTTTTGTGAGATCTTTACTAGGAAGTGTAACGTTTAAAAGCAGAGCTACAAGAGCTGGCGCAGCGGAAAGGAGTAGTCACGTGACAGTGAAAGGATATAATTAAAATAAAACTTTTATTGAATAAATATGAAACAAAATCAAATAAAATTGACAGTGACATAAATAAATAACCTTAACCCATAAGGCTCAAACACTTCAATTGTAATTTCTAAATGGTAAAGCTTATCACCAGTCAAGGCAAACATCAAAAACTAAAAATAACACTCAATTAAATAATTGCAATGTCCATGAAAATAAACAATCTAATTCCCAGACAAGATATCAAAATTATAGCTTACTTAGCTAACATGTAAATATCCATAAACAAGCCGAATAAGTACCGTTAAAGCATTCTAACAGTTGAAGCTTAACTCGCTTCTATGCATCAAACTGGCAAAGTTTAATGGTAATAAACCTTAACAGCAACTAGTAAAGTTACAAAGGCTTACAGTTCTAAGAATACCAATACTCAAATTTCAAACAAATATAACTAACTCCAACAGAAGCAAAGTAATTATTGTTTACATTTAGGAGGTGGCATTACAAAAAGTTGGTAATGCCACTCACCAAAAATAATCACACGTTCATAGATAGCGCTAACATGAGCGTACAAGTCTAATTACCATGTGCAAGTCCGAATAGCACTTTAAAGTCACAAAAATAGAAATAATTAATCTGGCAGTTCTTACAGTTAGAAGAACACAATAACACAAGTTATGAAAATTAAACTCACTGTCGGGGAATGTTCTTATGCTAAGAAGCACTCACTTGAAAACATAGGATAGGAGACAAAATACATTATTATCTACCCACTATATAAATAAAATTGCAATTGATAAAATAAACACACATATATATAGGCAGACAAGGATAGAGGAATTACGAATATGCAATGGCATTCGTGATAATATGTCGCACAAAGCAGAAACCATATCCTTGCCGCAGGTAAGCCCTTAGGCCGCCGGGCCATACGCCATTGACGACCATGTTAGCTCTCACTGGTGAAAATCATTGAACAGCGCACTCAGAATTCAGGAATTAGTTTGCACAATTAAGGAAGTACTTACGAGGTGGGTTGTATAAGCTGATATCGTCGAATAACGACGAATAATGATGCTTCCTGGAAGCATGAACTCGCAATACTAATCGCGTCGTTCACTTCTAGCCATAGCTGAGCCAAAACCTCCGCCCGAGAAGCTTGCCGGCAAGGCTCTCCCATCGTCCTTGAATAGGATACATCTCCCGGCGTCATATCTCCACCTTCGTTATTGTTAAGCTTTCCAAACCAAGGTTTGTTCGTTACGACGTAAAGTTCACCAACCTTGTCCACTTTCCAACGTGCTTTTTCCATCCTTCCTCCTCGAAGCCTTTTTCTTTTCTTAACGTATTTCTTTTCCAACAAAATTTTCAAACCTCTCTCCTGCACCGCATTCAGGTCTCTCATTGGTGCTTGCGTTTCGATTTCAATGACGACACTCTTTGCGCTGCTCTGCCCCTGTCTTCGAACGTTAGAAGATATGAGAGCGAAAGCATACACGAGTGTCACCAGAAGACGAACCTAGATTCGATTTCCGTGGCATCCTCGCCCCCCTAACCGCAAATTATCTTGCGTGTTGATTGCATGAAGAAGTCTCTTTGTGCCGCAAATATTCTCCCTGTTGCTGCTGCTTTGCTGCGACCTCGGGAACCTTCTTCGTTCTTCGAAGAATTGGCTGACTAACGCTTAGCGAAGGTGTAAATTTGCCTCGGGCTCCCACGTGGGGGCCTCATATCCAAACCACTTTACCAAAAATTGTCCATTGGGTTTTTTGCTTTTGACATCTATCAGGGCTTCCGCCCTGTAGACATCATCAAAGTGGGGGTCTTTTATAGGACCTGGTGGCTTCATTGTACCCTCGGCTTTGTATATTTCTTTAAATAAGAACAATGTACAACTTTGTTCCTGCATTTTCACCGGGAAGGGATATGCAACTTAGCCAATACTTTGTTAATAATCCTTTGGATTTTAAACGGTCCTACATATTTTGGGAACAATTCGTGACTGGCTTGGCTCTTGTGGATTAACCTAGACACCCTTACATGCACTAAGTCACCCACCTTCATCTGAAACTTCATGTGACATCTATGCTAAAAGCGGGCGTACCGTTAATTAGCTTGTTTGATTTTCCCTTTGGCGATTTTTAATATGTCCTTTAGGTGGGCGAGGAACTCTGGTGTAGATTGACTCACTATCTGGAACTTGTTGACAGACGGAGGTATTGTGATGTTTCGCCCTATGTCCAAATAGTACGGGGTGTATCCCGTGGCTTCTGGCACCACACTGTTTATGGCGATCTCGATGGTAGTGAGATAATCGTCCCAGTTGGTCTTTTCTGGGTTTAGGTAGTATCATAAAACTGAATCATGTTCTGGTTTGATCTCTCTGATTGGCCATCAGTTTGCGGATGGTACGCTAACGCCTGTTTAAGAGATATTCCTAACAATTTGGATGTTTGTTTCCAGATTTCGGAGGTGAAACGCACGTCCTGGTCAGAAAATATGACTTCGGGGAAACCATGAATCTTGAAAATTTGGTTAATCAATAATCTTGCGGTTCCCTCCGCAGTAATGGTTTACTGGCAGGGTAAAAGACGTACACGTTTCGTCAGCTTGTCGGTTTGGCAATATGGCGTCGTACCCCCGGGCGTAACCGGAAGCGGCATCACAAAACCCAAACATATCGGATGCCATCTATAGGGCGGAATATCCAGAGGTTGCAGCTCCCCAAATGGATGTGGCCTTGGGACTTTGTTGCTTTGGCAGTCGATACATCCTCGTACCATCCTACGCACATCCCGGTCAATATGTAGCCAGAAGTATAAAGGCCCGTATTTTCTTTATAGTCTTGTTAAGCCCTGGATGGCCTGACGTTAGGGCTGTTTTAAAGACCTTTTCGATGACGGCCGATACTCTGGATAACATTAGCTGGGTTGCTTTCCTGTTCTTCTGATATATCAGCCCCTGGTCCTCGAAGAATGATGGTGTAGGATTTACCAACAACTCCTTCGTGAAATGACACTTCTGATTGTGCTGTTTGATGACACTATGAAAGTCTGGATGCTAGGCTTCTACAGGAACTTTTGCTAGTACTGGCTTGACATCCTCCCCATGATCATTATGGCTTTCTGTTTCTCCGCCATGGATGTCGGCAACTTTGCTTATCTGCAATCGTTCGCCACCTGCATTAGGAAATGGAACTGCGCTGTATCCCATGCCGAAACCTGGAATTTTCTGCTCGTCCTGGGAACTCTTGCTGTAATACGCTCCTGTAGTTTTCTTCTCGACGGTTGTTATCCTAGTATTAAGGCCTAAAATGATAACTGTTGCATTGTCCATTGTGGCTGAAATGCTGTTCAACTGGCCTTGTCGCAACTCCTGTTGTATAGCCTCCGGAAATGTTCTGATGTACATTTGTACCTTGTCCTTATCGTTTGTCGACTGCAGCTGGCTAGCCAAGGTTTTAAAACACTGGTTGTATTGATGTATGTTGGTTTTATAGCAGGTTTTTTGGAACCATTTTATAATTTGCTTTTCCAGCCTTTGCTGCTCCGACTGTTTACTCTTCGCCATGGTAGTAAAGTCGCACCTTCCACAACACCAAAGGTAACAGTCAAATAAAGAAAGAAAAACACTTGCGGCTGCACAAACACACACCTGTCGGCACCAAAACCTGAAGTTGCACACTCGCGAACACTTCACCAAGGGGGAATAATTTTTTTTTCCCCCAACAGTAAAACTAAACTGTAAGCACTCGTTGCACAACACTAACTTGAATAAGCTCTCCAATAATTAATATAGCAATTCACAAGGCACTAAGACACAAGTAACACCAAATCACTTGGAGAAAAAAATAACTGCCGGTAGTCAAAATCACTTTAAATGAGAACTCGTACCACCGGGTAATCTTGGGTAAACAGTGGCACACAAAAATAAATTGTAGATCCTATGTCACAGCTGGAACGCACAACACACGTTCAAAGCCGCAAACACACACTGAAGCCCACAAAAAATAACAAAAAATAAAAAAAAAATTGTAGATCCGACGTCAAACCTGCGATGCTACCCCGCACCTTCAAAGTAGCACTCAAACATCTAAGCGCCAATAACCAAAAAATAAAATTTCCTGTGGTCACACAAGCTCTGGTACCATGCACCTTCCACTGTAACGTGTAAAAGCAGAGGTACAAGAACTGGCGCAGTGGAAAGGAGTACTTACGTGACAGTGAAAGGGTATAATAAAAATGATACATTTATTCAATAAATATGAAACAAAAGCAAATAAAATTGACAGTGACATAAATAAATCACTTTAACCCATAAGGTTCAGACACGTCAATTGTAAATTCTAAAGAGTAAAGCTTTTCACCAATCAAGGCAAGCATCAAAAACTAAAAATAGAACTCAATTAAATAATTCCAATGTCCATGAAAATAAACAATCTAATTCCGAGACAGGATATCAAAATTATAGCTTACTTAGCTAACATGTAAATATCCATAAACAAGCCGAATAACTACCGTTAAAGCATTCGAACAGTTGAACCTTAACTCGCTTCTATGCATCAAACCTTAACAGCAACTAGGAAAGTTACAAAGGCTTACAGTTCTAAGAATACCAATACTCAAATTTCAAACAAATATAATTAACTCCAACAGAAGCAAAGTAATTATTGTTTACGTCTAGGAGGTAGCATTACACAAAGTTGGTAACGCCACTCACCAAAAATAATCACACATTCATAGATCGCACTTACATGAGCGCACAATTCTAATTACCATGTGCAAGTCCGAATAGCACTTTAAAGTCACAATATAGAAATAATTAACTTGGCAGTTCTTACAGTTAAAAGAACACAATAACACAAGTTATGAAAATTAAATTCACAGTCCGGAAATGTTCTAATGCTAAGAAGCACTCACTTGAAAACAGTTCAGACAGGAGACAAAATACGTTATTCACTATCCACTATATAAATAACATAAACAAGAGATATATCACCTATTGCAATGGATAAAATAAACACACATATATTTAAGCAGACAAGGATAGGGGAATTACGATTATTCAATGGCATTCGTGATATTATGTCGCACAAAGGAGAAACCATATTGTTCGGGAAGACTCAGATTTTTTATGTAAAAATAGGTATAATTTTATTTGTAATTAATTATCCTATTTTTTTTATTCTTTAAGTTTTTTTTACTATTTTGCAGACAGTGATTGTTGAGTATATATTGTTTTAATAAATGTTAATTAAAAAATCTCCACATGATTATCATTGTCTGCAGCTAGTTGTCCCTCGCGAATAATTTTCGTGATCACTATTGTTGATGTTCTTTCCGTGGTTACTGTTTTTTTTATTTCAGACAGACCACTTCCAGCTTCTGGCTTTACCAGTCGTCCCCCCTTTTGGTCCACAACGTCCTTACTAGCCTGCAGCATGACGTTCAACTTCCATTTATCATTTTCATTCCAATGCTCTGCAAATTACTCCTACCCTGCCATTCGATGTTTAGTTTCCTATTGAATTTCTCACTTTCTCGCGGAAGCCATGATTCTTTACCGAGCAGCATTGTTTTACGGGTTTAATGAAATTTTTTTAATGCTATTTCAACAATAACGCGCATAAGGGACGCCATGCTGCACATTTTTCAATCTTATTTCACATTAATAATTAATTATTATTTCACAGTCTTTTCTTTAGACATTAAAAGAGAATTTTGAATTTTCTTTTACTTATTCTTTATAAGGAATTGGTCTGTCTCAATTTTTTTATATTTAATCTCAATTCGCTCAATGTAGCGATTAATATTTCTTGTTACAGTGTTTTGCTGTATTTAACGTACATTTAAGTATTTCTTTATTTTATTCCGAGGAATATTTTCTTTTGTAATTGAGAATGCAATGCCGATTCCTCAATTAAATCATATTGTATAGAACATTCTTTTGTACAGAATTTTTGTATTTTATAAATAAATATCGCAATTTTTAAACCAAAATAAAAGTCTTTTAACGAGCCACGTTTACTCTTAAGTTTTGGGGTTCTTTTTTTAAAGTACCCATTAAATTCTATTTATTTTGCTTCCCCCTCTGAACATATGATAGTTGAGCATGGTTTCTTTCTTTTATTTTAATATAATATGGAGGAATGATATTTTGAAGAGGGTCGTTCCCTCCCTAGGCCAACGAGTGCCAATTATATTCAATGGATGTATCGAGTTTTAACCTTTCTCGAAACCAAAGGGCTAGTCAAATATGTCCAAGAAAAGATCTCTCTCCCTACAGAAGCATCACCCAGGTCATCTATGCGCCTTGATTGGGCAAGAGTACGGCATTACCTCCTGAGTATGGTAAGTGATGATATTGCCATCATTCTTCAAGATGACGATCCCTATACATTGTGGGAAGCAATTAATCGCCGATATGGACTGCCGGATTCAGTGACACAGGCTGAAATAATGCGGCGTCTCTCAGCCTTGCGTTTCTTAGACGCTGATGATCCGAATGCCTATGTAACAAGAGCGCTACAAATCCGTGCTCAGGCTGGAGCCGTGTCCCTGGTTCTGGATGATAAAATTTTGATTGACCATATGGTCGCAGGTCTACCCTCAACTTATACCCCCATTAGGACTCGCGGTCCAATCAAACCCATCAATGTCAATTGAAACCTTCCTGAGTCAACTACTAGTGGTTTTTAAGAACCACACCACACTAAATTCCTCAATAGGTGTAGCCTCGTGTGCCTCCTCTGTTTCTTCCCCGCATCCACATCCAAATGCTTGTCGAACAAATGACGTAGCATGCCATAATTGTGGAGGCCGAGGACACGTAAAAACGGTTTGTCCATCTAAAATTTATCCCACTACTGCAGGTCCAGCTACTTTACGCACCGCGATACCCCCTCGTTTGCAGGACCTGCATCAACAAAGCACATGCCTCGTGCATCAGCTTCACGTCCTAAGCGTAAGCCTCGCAGATCAGGTACAAAAGGACAAAGCAAGAAACCTGCAGCCAACAAGGATTGGATAGTTGACACGGGCAGTTCATTTCACGTAATTAAAGAAAAAGAGTTCTTTGATTCTTTGATTCTCTCATAAGCGGATACATACTGCAGACCCTAGGAAAACGATTGCTGCCATCAGTACTGGTGCGGCAAGCGTGTTATCAGGTTCAGGAGCAGTTATAAAACTCCAAGACGCGCTTTATGCCCCAAACGCGCGCCTTACTCTGGTCTCCTTGAGTCAATTATCAAAGCAGGGTTACAGTCTTCACTTCGGCCCAACTGGTTATTCCATTGCTTCACCCAAGGGCACGACCATCGCTGCGCAGGAGGGCATAGAGGACCTCCCATTCCTTCCCGTGGTTTCAAATATCTATTCAGTTTCCCGAACGGACCCCCCATTACTTTCAATGGCTGTCACTTATAGTGACATTCACAATGCTTACAGTGGACATTTCTTCACGAGGATACAGTGGGACTAATGCCTACCACTTCTATCCTGTTAGTAGCCGTCGATGATTTCTCACGAAAAACTTTCCTTTGTGCTACTGCGACAAAAAGTGAAGTGCCAAAAGCGTTAATAGACTGAATACTAAAGCTACAACGCTCTACAGGACAAAATCTGGCGTATATACGTTCCGATAATGGAACAGAATTCCCTAATGCGGAAATAGGTGAGTTCTGTACGAAGCAAGGCATATCTCAACAATTCACCGTTCCTGGGAACCCCCAGTCAAATGGTGTTGCTGAGAGAAACAAACGCTCCATTTGCGATGAAATTCGAGTTCTTCTTGCATCGTCAAAAGTTCCGCACCGATTTTGGGACCATGCTGCGATTACAGCAGCATTTAATCTGAATTCTTTGCCTAGACGAGGTCAAACTAAGTCCCCTGAAGAGATATGGTCCAAAAAGAAACTGACCATCAAATATCGAGCTCCTTTGGGTTGCCTGGTGTACTATTATATACTCAAGTCGCACCAATCAAAATTTGATGCTCGCGCCAAAAGTGGTGTTTTTATGGGATACTCCGCTTCATCTCCTGGGTACCTTATTTATGCGCTCAATGAGAGCAAGTTTTTACGAGCATGTACGGTTCGTTTCTTTCCAAAGGTATTTCCAGAGTTCACAAGAAAATCAGATCCATCATCTGTTCCTCTGATATTTCCAATTCACATGAACCCCCAGTCTCTGAGGCACCACAGCCTGATGAACACATATCATTCAGAGTGTACCCCCAAGCTCACCCACTATGACGTTAGACGAGACAAGAATGCAGGTCCTATCTGATACTGAAACCACATCAATGGAAGATGCTCCAGTTTGTTCGTCTAAATCACCAGTGAACCAACCACCCGTTGAAGTCCCACAACCAGTGTTACGACGTTCACGAAGATTAAAAGAGAAGGCAGAAAAACAACGTGTCGCCTTATGTCATCCTGACTTTACTGACTCCGACTTGCCAATTATACCCCAGTCTTATGAACAAGCACTCGCTTCTCCCCAACATCATCAATGGGAAGAGGCCATGGAAGATGAATTGAATTCACTCATCCTTCATCATGTCTGGGATTTAGAGCTTCCACCACCAAATATCCAAGTTTTATAGAGCAAATGAATCTACCGCATCAAATATAATCCTGATGATTCAGTGTCCAGATTCAAGGCAAGATTGGTGGCTATCGGCTCGTGACAAGTTTACGGGAGCCAAAATGAGTTAACTTTCTCACCTGTCATCAGAATGGAATCCCTCCGCTTACTGTTTGCCATAGCTGCAAATACAGGGATGTCACTGCGCCAGTATGACGTTAAATGTGCATATCTTCATGCACCAATAGACCACACCATATATCTATCGCCACCCAAGGGATTATCAACGCCAGTTAATCACGTCTGCAAATTGCGTAAATCACTTTACGGCCTGGAAGATGCTGGTACGTAAAATTGTGTCAGCTTCTTACCCGATTAAAATTCACTCCATCCAGAGCAGACGATTGTTTTTTCTATTACACCAATGCTGGATACACCATTCTCTTAACAGTCTACGTGGATGACATCGTGGCAGCAACAACAAATGCCTCTATCATGGACGAAGTGAAACAAGAAATCGACCTCGGGGAGTTAGGAGTGGTAAAGCATCTGCTAGGTATGAGTGTGTCACAAGTGAAAGGTTCAATTCATCTGTCACAGGTACATTATATCAAGCAAATCCTGCATGATTATGGCCTTCAAGACATCAAACCAAAGACCATGCCACTAAGCCCTCATGTGAACCTTGATGATACTGCGGATTCACAACCGGTCGATTCTATCAATTACCAATCTCTTCTCGGTTCCTTAATGTTTGTAATGACTTGCACGTGGCCGGATATAGCTTTTGCAATTACTAGGCTGTCGACATATACTAAATCGCCTACACATTTGCATATGACTGCTCTTAAGGGCGTCGCTTCTTATCTTAAACATACCTGCGACACATCACTCGTTTTTACCCCATCTGCCGGTCCTTTGTGCGTATTCGCTGACGCTAGCTGGTGTGTCACCCCACAGAGTAAAGGACTCTGGAAATTTGATCAAAATGGGGAAAAATACCATAACCTGGTCATCTAAGAAGCAACGTTTAGTTGCCCTGAGTAGCTGCGAAGCCGAAATAATCGCTATAAACGAATACGTGAAGTCACTAAAATGTCTTTGGGACCTCATAACCGAGTTAGGACAAGGGGAGTTTGTTTCGTTCCCCACAATTATTTATACTGACTCAACGTCTGCCATAGCATGTCTGGAAGAAATTAGAATCAAAGGGCAAGACACATCTTGAGATTGCATTATTTCATCGCGCGAGAAATTAATCTTCAGAATGTGATTCTTACCTACTGTTCTTCCTCCGACATGCCGGCAGACGCACTAACTAAACCTTTGCCTGCCCCTGCTTTACGCAGATTCCTGGATTTTTTATCCTTATCTGAGCAGGATAAAGTAATTATTTATATTAAATTACTTAACTCATTGGTTTGCTGGCCTACAGCATGACGTTCAACTTCCATTTATCATTTTCATTCCAATGCTCTGAATATAACTTCTACCCTGCCGTTCCATGTTTAGTTTCTTATTGAATTTCTCACTTTCTCGCGGCAGCCATGATTCTTTACCGAGCAGCATTGTTTTGCGGGTTTACCCATAAGGTAATAATGAAATTTCTTTTAATGCTATTTCAACAATAACGTGCATAAGGGATGCCATGCTGCACATCTTTCAATCTTATTCCCCATTAATAATTAATTATTATTTCGCAGTCTTTTCTTTAGAAATTAAATAGGAATTTTGAAATTTCTTTTCCTTATTCTCTATAAGGAATTGGTCTGTCTCAATTTTTTTTATATTTAATCTCAATTCGCTGAATGTAGCGATTAATATTTCTCGTTATAGTGTTTTGCTGTATTTAACGTACATTTAAGTATTTCTTTATTTTATTCCGAGGAATATTTTCTTTTGTAATTGAGATCGCAATGCCTATTCCTCAATTAAATCATATTGTATAGAACATTCTTTTGTACAGAATTTTTGTATTTTATAAATAAATATCGCAATTTTTAAACCAAAATAAAAGTCTTTTAACGAGCCACGTTTACTCTTAAGTTTTGGGGTTCTTTTTTTAAGTACCCATTAAATTCTATTTATTTTGCTTCCCCCTCTGAACACATATCCTTGCCGCAGGTAAGCCCTTAGGCTGCCGGGCCATATGCCATTGACCATGTCGGCATGCAGCTCTCGCTGGTAAAAATCATTGAACACCGCACTTAGAATTCGGGCATTAGTTTGCACAATTAAGGTAGTATTTTCGAGCTGGGCTGTATAAGCTGATATCTTCCTTCCGACGAATAACGATGCTTCCTGGACGCACGAACTCGCACTACTAACCACGTCGTTCACTTCTAGCCGTAGCTGAAGTCGAAATCTCCGCCCAAGAAGCTCGCCGGCAAGGCTCTCCCATCGGCGCTGCATCTGATACATCTCCCGGCGTCGTATCTCCGCCTTCGCCGTTGTTAAGCTTTACAAACCATGGCTTTTTTGTTACGGCGTATAGTTCACCGACCTTGTCCACCTTCGCATAGTGCTTTTTTCATCCTTCCTCCTCGAAGCCTTTTTCTTTTCTTAACGTTTTTCTTTTCCAACGAGATTTCAAATTTTCAAACCTCTCACCTGCTCCGCATTCAGGTCTCTCATTGGTGCTTGCGTCTCGATTGCAATGACGACATTCTTTGCACTGCTCCGCCCCTGTCTTCAAACGGTAGAAGATACGAGTTTGAAAGTGTCACCGAGTGTCACCGAAGATACGCGAGTGTCACCGGAAGACGAACCTAGATTCGATTTCCGTGACAGGAAGTGTTTATTCTGAGTGGCCAGATTATTATGAACAGCTGATGTTTGTAGACTAATTAGCTATGATTTCGCGATGAAGAGCCGGACTAATATGAATAGGCACGTAGTTTGTTTACCATGACATTGGAAGTGATTTGTTTCAAAAGATTATAGGTAAACGACGCGATTTAGCAACCTTTCATTATTGTTGCTCGGAGCCATGGAGCTAATACCAGCAAAACTGCTGCATTCGTTAAATGTTCAAGAGCAGCTGCTGTTAAATTGATACAGACTGGACTGTCTGCCGAAAAACTGGGTCTGAACGTGCCAGTAGTGGCCATCAATGTTCGGGCAGAAAAGAGAGTGGCAAGACTGGTACAAGACAACAGAAGGGCAACAGCGCATCAAATCACTACAGATCTTTATCAGGTATCCTCTCAAATGATCTCTGGACGCAATGTTCGCCATACACTGCATTGTATGGAATATGGGAGCCGAAGGCCAGTTCGAATACATTTGCTATCTGCAGTTAACAAGATAAAACGTCTCCAATTCGCACAGGAACACAAGGATTGGACAGTTGAGCATCGGAATAAAGTCATGTGGTCTGATGAACCACGTTTTCAGCTGCGTCATGCAGATAACAAAATGAGAATTTGACGGAATCTGCATGAAAACATGGACCCCACATACATGAGTACAATCGTTCAAGCACGTGGGGGCAGTCAGGTTTGGGGCATATTTTCCTGGCATAATATAGGTCCTTTATTTATGTAGAAAAACGTCTGAACATCAAAACATACCTAACTATCTTTGCTGATCAAGTTCATGCAATCATGTTGATGGTATATCGCAATGGCTTCTTCAAACGTGACAATGCGGCATGCCAAGCTACTCGTATTTTGTAGGAATATTTTCAAGAACAAACAATTCCTGTACCTTGTTTGCTGCAAAACATTTTTGTTACTGAATGTATGATTTAACCCCTATGTGATTCGACAATTGAAAATAGTAGTAAGGCGAGATTGTTGCGATCGCCAGGAACGATGACAAACCTGGCTTAGGTGCCCCCCATAATGACCAAATCTCAATCCAATTGAGCATTTGTGGGAGAAAGTTGAAAGAGCCTTCTCACAGGTGGTTCAAAACAATAAATTTCACACAACAGGGCAGTGTTATTCATCAGGCAAAGACTGTTATGACAGCCTATAAGAAGCAGGGAAAGACATCATCTGCGAAGCACAACATTGCCTGAAAGTCGAAGCTTACTGATAGAGACTGAAGGGGTTTGAAGAACACTACCTAAAGATAAGGTCTTAGTTCTCGGTGAGAACTGCGTTATCAAACTGAGACAGACAATACAAGTTTCATTGTTTGCAACAAATGAAATACACGGCATGGTTTTTTGCATTGAAAATTGCATTGTCTGTCTCAGTTTGATGACGCAGTTCTCACGGAGTACTAAGGCCTTATCTTTAGGTGGTGTTGGTTTGAAGCGGATTGTGGCCAGAAAGCACAAGACTACAGCATTCATGGTGTCAGCTTCCTCGCATCACCTTTCAACATCTCGTGGAGTAAATGCGAATCGCCGCAGTATTGAAGGCAGAAGGTGGCCCAACGAAGTACTGATGGGGTGGTCATAATAATCTGGCCATTCATTGTATATTTATCCTAAAGTGTCGATATCTAATATGGAAATGTTCAGTGCGATAATGAAATATTCACCAACAAGTAGACCAGTCAGTGACAATATGGAGGTGGATACTAATATTGCAATTATGACGCTAGCAGTTAGCATTATCAATGTAGACGCTACATTAAATTTATACGCTCTTAGCTTTATGAAGAAACATTTTAATTTAGATTTCAAGCCCATCGAATCACCTATTACATTGGGTGGCAGTCTTATAAATTTTAAGTTTGCGCGAAATATTGGTTCTTGTCTGTTGCCATTTCTAACATACTCCTCTTATCATTGACCAGTGATTTGTAAGTTGGGAATGCCATAAAGGTTTGGTTAACAATATATGATGAATTGCAAGTACATTTTTTGTGTGAACATTTTATATCATAAATTAAATTTTATAAATTATGTAAATTATGTTGCACAAAGTTCTTTCTTATTCGCCATGTGGCATCAAGACGTATTCAACGATTTAACTAGCGGCCGTGTCCCAACAGAGCCCCGTAATTCTTTTTGATTCCGTATTATTATCTCGCGGTAGGTCTGGGCGAATGTACCATTCCGCCATGCCAATTTATTTTTTAATGTGTTTTCTTTTCTTAATACATGTAGCATTAATGTAAGGATATACGAAAAGTAAATATCATAAATCCCTGATTAAACTCTCCATATGCCCCTTATATTAAAACAGTACAAAATGATAAAATTAAATTGAAAATTACTGATCTGTTTTCAAGCAAGTGTGTATTTGAATTTAACAAAGTGGATTTATAATGAAACATTCGTTAGAAGATAACTGTCCTAACATCGGTACAGCCAGGATTTATTTATATATGACTAAAGGAGGCATATTAATTAGAAAATTAAGAGTAAAAGTGCACCAAAATAGCAGTTCTCTTCATTTATAATAAAGTCAACACCAACACGCCAATATTTCATTGTTTCAATCATATTTTCACCAAACAGCAAAGTATTGCTGTTCAAGTATAATATACTGAGGGAGGGCCCAACCCTGGATACCTCCTTGTGTCCTAAGTTTTATTCTTAAAATGGAGGTGGAAAAGAGAAGTACAGGGAGATAAAAAAACGAGAGAAACTGTTAACAAGCACCCTCTCTAATGGGAGTGAAATGCTGTGATAGTGGCAATGACATCTACTGAAAACAAATAGTTGATATCATAGGATGGTGGTTAATGCAATTTTGTACCATTTATCATGTAATTCTTTGAGATGCAGCAAGACACTTATGTGTCTAATTTTCCAAAGACAAGAATAGTGACCATAAATAAATATAAAATTTTCTTTGAGGTCCTGTGATTCAAGAATGTACTTATTTATTTAGAAACGAGTTGGGCGAGTCTTATCATAGAACTTGATCATCACGGAGAAAAACAAGGACCTAACAGACTTCCAAAAATGAATTCATATTAAGCTGTGTATTGAAATGAACATTATATTGATCAGAGCTGATTAAAAGGTAGATTTCAATAAATCAAAACAGAAAAAAATTTTCCAGGTCACAGTAATTTTTGTGGGTCAAATATTCTCAAATAAATTCTGAATGAATCCCTTTAAAATGTCTTACAAATTTAATCTTTACATATGAAAGGATCATTACAGATAAAATTAGGCATGGTTAAGAAAGTTTTGTAAATATTCCAACAAGATGTCATACAAGATGCCTTTACCTTGAATTAGCCACTCACTGGTGGCTATTATCCTGTGGAGAATTCTTCTGGGTGATTTTAACTGGCTCAGAGCTCAGCTTCAACTGAAGTCCCAAGATTCCGCTGGTTCTTTTATACCCAACGCTAATCCCACAGAAAATACCACAGTCGCCATCTGGTAGCACATTTTAACTTCCGGCGCCGTCGATTATTCATGCTACAAACTACCATGATCCAACTAGAAATATTCGAGGCAACAAGTAAGGTATAAAAAATACACGGAAAACATTTCACAAAATTTCTGTGAATAGTTAGACTAAAATTTATTTATTTATTTATTTATTTAGGTTAATGCACAAAGACATCCACCTAGGACCTGTATGGTCATTGACCGACGAGTTAGGTCCTAGAGGGCGCAAATCAATAATTTAGCAATGCACAAAATATGTAAGTATAAGGTTTAGTATACACAGAGTCGTAACTTATGGTTATGCATGTAAATAGTCTTACTTACATTATTAACATGATAGAGTAATATGGAATAAACAATCATATAATCATATATGCTCTTATATAATCTACGTGTTAACTTCTTATAAGAAGTTAATACACTGTATTGTGCCATCTGTGAATAGAATTTCTTTTTAAAGCTATAATTAGAAAAAGGAATGAGTTACATGAGTTCCCTTGCAATGCCTAATAAAAGATGCTAAGATTAAGAATAGTGACGTGCCGAATTAATGATTTCCTGAACTGCGTAAGACGCTTACTTTTGGATCTCTTTGGGCAAGCCAACCAACTTTTTAGACCTTTAGTGGATATACGAGGGGAGATACAAAAGTAAGTTGCACTTCCACGGTATGGCCATTTATTACACCACCTCACAGTGCGGCCGATTGCCAAACAGCTGGCCAATACTCGAAAAATAAAAGTGTCTAGATAAGATTTTCTTTAGCATGCAGTTGGCTAGAGGGATCCTATAAGAATTAAAAATGGTTAAGAGTAACGTCCTATACCCCAAATTCATTCTTTATTTTCAATTGGAGTTTGGCCTTTTTTCAAGCGCACTCTTGGTGTAGTTATTCGGCAAAACCTTTAAACGTGTGAAAGCGCGTGCAGCAAAGAAAATCTAATAAAACCAAATGGAATGTACGTTTGAAGGTTAGTAAAATACGTAAAAAATTTTGTAAATGTCATTTCTTTGACAGAAAATGTTTAGCAGCACAATAATAAGGGTACTTTTTTTTCGTTTTTTTCCAATAAAATTTGAGTTTTCAAATCAAATGACAATAAAACGCTGTCGAACGCTTTCTTCTAACCTTTTGGAGGTTACTTGGAAAAGTATTAACTATCGATTAAGCCCAAATTCAGCTGTCACCTCATGCCACTTGAATTGTTATGGGTTTTTTTCTAGGGATGCTTTGCCCAAACCTCCCAGTCAAAAATTTAATCTTTTTGAAATTTCCGTACTTCATGATGCAATAAAAATCTGAAAAAATTCAGCAACATTTGGCATGCCTTAAACAACAATAATCAATAATAATGTTGCCCAAAAGTTATTAATAAATTTTTTAAAAGTTATTAAATGTGAGGTTGGCTCGCTTGGGGTTTAAAACGCCCTGGGTGACGCCATCTTGTATTTGCCATTTCGAATTTTATAATTCTGACAGAAAATTTGTAATCAGCGACCCCAAAACCCTCAAAAACGATATGTAACTTGATTATGATAAATAATACATGATATTATACCCCAGGCGGTGGTCGGTTAGGGGTGAAGGGGGTGAATTTCCATACATTTGACATAAAATTTGTAATCAGCGACCCCCAAAACCCCTAAGATTCCATTTTGGAGTGAATTACTTGAATTTTCGAATTTTGGCCAGCTTTTTGGCAATCGGCCGCACTGTGCACCTACACAAAAGTAACCTATAGCAGCATACAATGTAGGTTCACTTTTCCACATAGTCCCCAAGAGACCCTAAACATTTATCCGAACGATCAACCCACTTTTCGATTCCGGATACATAGAGAACTCCTCCAGCGTTTTGAAACCACACAGTGACAGCCGCTTTCACCTCCACATCGTTTCGAAATCGTTGTCCACGGAGTTCCGTTTTGAGCTTACCGAAAAGATGAAAGTCGCATGGCGCTAAGTCGGGACTGTTTGGAGGATGTTGCCAAACCTCCCACTGGAATCGCTCTAGCAGTTCGCACGTTTGGCAGGCCTTGTGAGGTGTTGCGTTATCGTGCAACAAAATCACACCAGCAATCAATTTCCATATACAGCAGTTGAATTTCCATATACAGCAGTTGAATTTCCATATACAGCAGTTGAATTTCCATATACAGCAGGTTTCACGATGAATGTCCGTGCAATTCACCCGTTTGGCTGATAGAAATCGGATTGGTGCTCGCACCTCAAGTTTGGAGTGGACATCCAGTTGACGTGCCATTGCTTTTAGCCAGCTAGTCACACAAAACACGACGGGAAACCACAGCAACCGTCCTATCCGACGTCTGCAGAGTTAATGTCCCTTTCTCCGCTTTGCCCAAGATTGCGACACACAGCGCGCTCCTGCGGCGAGTTAGTGCAACTTACTTTTTGATCTCCCCTCGTACATCGCCTACGATATTAGCGACTTACCAATGGAAAAAAATGCTCTCAGCATTTCGTTACATAATTTGATTTTAATTGGGGTCGTTACTGTTAACAAAGACATTGTATATAAAACAACAAGATTGGATTTCATATGTTTGATTGAAATATATTTGACCAGTGCGGGGGCGGGTCGTCGATTTGAACAGATCAACCTATATGATCCAAACAGATTTGTATAAGAAATAAACCCACAAACCACAAACAAACAATCATCCTTCTTTATATATATAGAACTAGCAAAGGTACCCGGGATAATTACACTTGGATGTAAACAGAACAATCTCAGAAAATTAAATTAAATTTTGCAATATCTTAAAAATAAACACATGAAAATGCTTAGAATTAATACAGTACAATTCTTAATGAAAATTCAAAAAAATTTTTTATAAAGGCTCGCAATGGATGGACCTCTCCAATAATTTCTTACTCACGTAATCTTACTTCAGATGTACACTTGATGTTGTTACAATTTTTACTCTTCTCTCGATGTCTTGAAGCAAAACTTGGCCTTTCATCACTTTGTGTAGTCTAGCGGTCGCTGATTCTTCTATTTACTTGCTTCCCATTTGCTCAATACAGCACGGAACTAAAGGAGTGCTTCCTCTGTCGTCTTTCCACTCTTTCTCAATAGTCTGCTATCTATCCATTATCTCCAGTTACTGATCATTTTTAAAGATTTTCAAGAAATTGTTAAGTACTAAGAACACTCTTTTCTAAGAAAAGCCTGAATAACAGGAATTCTATGCATTGTTACAAATTGAAACGTATCCATATTGCATCATCATTTTATGTTCATTGTTATAATTCTTGGAAAGGATTGCTTTATCATTGCATCATCATTTTGTGCTCATTGTTATTGGTGAATTGCGCGTTGATACCATTGTTGATATCTATTGTTGCACAAACATTTCCTTGCATTGTTGGTCATGAGATATATATTGTTGGTCCGTGCAGAGTGTTTGTGCATTGCGTGTTTATACCATTGTTGGTACCTATTGTTGCATAAACTTTACCTTGCATTGTTGGTCATGAGATATTTCTCATTAATATGCCCTGCCATAACCATGAATATCGATTTTTTATCGATAATTATTATTTTTCCGAAATCTGAGGTAGACAGTGACCTTC
This sequence comes from Rhysida immarginata, assembly GCA_023313115.1. Lineage (NCBI taxonomy): Eukaryota > Metazoa > Arthropoda > Chilopoda > Scolopendromorpha > Scolopendridae > Rhysida > Rhysida immarginata. The sequence continues at coordinate 378,825 of JAHWFO010002604.1, forward strand.
CTCATGCTTTGAAGATCAAGTATGCAAAATTTCATCAAGAACGGAATAAAACTGTAGATTTGTATAAAAACGTACAGACCCACCCACCCACAAACATCCTTCTTTATATATATAGATAGATGATTTGCCTAATATCTGACACAAAGAAAACTTTAATTTAAAAATTGCCGTCTAGTTTTAATTCATATCATGCAGTTAATTTTATCGTTCTGACATTAAATATTCAAACTAAATTCCATGGCTAACAATGTATAATGCGGCAGCTATTTAGGACTTAAATAATAAATTTATATATAAAAACATTTTATTCTTGTCGGATATACAGCAATATAATCTTTCTGATTGATGAATCTTTCATAAAAATTCAAGTCATTACACCACTAAATTTTATATTCAACTTAATGAAGAACTTTGGAGTCTTCTTCTATGCCGCACGTATTCAAGTCGATTGTTAAAAAATTTTTATTTTGAGGCTTTGACATCACTTCAGATGTTACAACAATATAAAGCGATTCTTGGTTTACAAATTAACGGCAGCTCATTAGTGTATTTTTTTTTCAAATATGATAACATACCAGGTTCACAGACCTGGTATATCTATCCTACTAGCATAAAATTCGACTGAAAGTAAGTATAGAATGATCTTAAGAGGATTATATACACGCCAAACTTTAGATGTTTAAATAATTGATGAAAATATTTAATAAAAATTCCACAGCCTGACTTCGCACCAGGAACCTTTTGCTAACCGTGCAGATGCGCCTACCAATTGATCCATCGTGGACGTGGAAGCATTAACAATATCTACATGTCCATAGGGCTACTTGGGGCAGTAACAAGATCGCAGACAGGGACTATATATCCTACTGGCGCAATATTCTTCTGAAAGTAAATCTTCTTTCTATATCTTCTATATATATATAACTAGCAGAGGACCCGGCGTTGCCCGGGATAATTACACAGTAGGCAAACAGAACAATCTCAAGAAGTTAAATAAACTGATGTGTTTTTTGGAAATAAACTGTAATAGGTTATGCACTGCTAAAACCTGCCAAACACGCAAACAAACACATACACACACAGACGCACACACACAGACACACACACACACACACGCACACACACACACAGACACATACACACACACACACACAAACATACACACACACACACACCACACACACACACACACACACAGCAAGAAACACATACACACTTTTCCTAATCGTCTGAACGCTTGTTAGGGAGCTGAAGGAAGACACGTGTATCTCCTTTGCCTCATCGAGAGAGACTGCCCTATCTATATCGTCGATTATATCCATTTCTTGTCCATTGTTGCTAATTCTTGAAAACGAATGTTCTATCATTCCATCATCATTTTATGTTCGTTGTTATAATTCTTTGAAAAGAACTTTCTATCATAGCATCATCATTTTATGTTCATTGTTATCATTGCATAATCATTTTGGCATTCTTTGCATTTTTGGTCATGAGATATATATTGTTGGTCCGTGCAGAGTGTTTGTGCATTGCGTGTTTATACCATTGTTGATAACTATTGTTAGACAAACTTTGACTTGCATTGTTGGTCATGAGATATTTCTCATTAATATGCCCTGCCATAACCATGAATATCGATTTTTAACAATAATTAATATTTTTCCGAAATCTGAGGTAGACAATGACCTTCCTCATGCTTTGAAGGTCAAGTATGCAAAATTCAATCAAGATCAGAATAAACCTGTAGATTTGCATAGGAAACAAACAAACCCACAAACAAACAAACAGACCCACAAACATCGTTCTTCTATCTTCTATCGATATATATAAAGAAGGATGTTTGTTTGTTGGTTTGTTTGTTTGTTTTTTTTACAAATCCACAGTATTATTCCGATCTTGATAAAATTTCTCATACATGACCTTCAAAGCATGAGGAAGGTCACTGTCTACCTCAGATTTCGAAAAAATAATAATTATTGATAAAAAATCGCTATTCACGGTTATGGCAGGGCATATTAATGAGAAATATTTCATGACCAACAATACAAGACAAAGTTTTTGCAATAATAAGTATCAACAATGGTATCAACACGCAATTCACAAACACTCTGCACGGACCAACAATATATATCTCATGACCAACAATGCAAATAAAAATTTGTGCAACAATAGGTATCAACAAGGGTGTCAACACGCAATGCACCAACACTATGCAAAGATCAACAATATATGTCTCATGACCAAAAATGCAAAGCAAAGTTTGGCAATATAGAATTCAATGCATAGAATTCCTGTTATTCAGGCTTTTCTTAGAAAAGAGATTTCTTAATACCTAACAGTTTCTTTAAAATCTTTAAAAATGATCAGTGAGTGGAGATAATGAGTTAGCAGGCTATTGAGAAAGTGTGAAAGACGATAGAGGAAGCATTCCATTAGCTCCATGCTGTATTGAGCAAATTGTAAGCAAGTAAATAGAAGAATCGGCGACCACTAGACTACACAAATTGATGAATGGCCAATTTTTGCTTCAAGACATCGAAAGAAGAAAGAAAATTGCAAAAACATCAAGTGTACATCTAAAGTAAGTTTACGTGAGTAAAAAATTATTCAGACTAGAAGGCATCCTTGGAGAGGTCCATCCATTGTGAGGCTTTAAAAATTTTTTTTTCTGTAAATCAAATCCGGTATATTACCTAGAATGGATTTTTTCAGTGAAGAGGTAAATTCCTCTTCTTTCGGATTTTTCTTAGAATTGATAGTCCCTTCGCTCTATATTGTAGTGGTTGAGTTACTATGTAACCAATTTGCAGGTTTAATTTAGGTTTTTGTGGTTGGTCTGTTTACCTACAAGCGTAATTATCCCGGGCAACGTCGAGTACTCTGCTAGTCTATATATAAAGAAGGATGTTTGTGGGTCTGTTTGTCTGTGGGTCTGTATGTTTTTTTATACAAATCTACAGTTTTATTCCGATCTTGATAAAATTTCGCATACATGACCTTTAAAGCATGAGGAAGGTCACTGTCTACCTCAGATTTCGGAAAAATAATAAATATCGATAAAAAAAATCGATATTCATGGTTATGGCAAGACATATTAATGAGAAATATCTCATGACCAACAATGCAAGGCAAAGTTTGTGCAACAATAGGTATTATCAACAAAATGGTATCAACACGTAATGCACCAACACAAGGCAGGGATCAACAATCAATATCTCATGACTAACAATGAAAGGAAAAGTTTATGCAAGTGTAATTATCCCGGGCAACGCCGGGTACCACTTCTAGTATATAAAGAAAGATGTTTGTTTGTGGGTGGTTTTGTGGATTTGTTTCTTATACAAATCCACAGTTTTAGTCCGATCTTGATGAAACTATGCATACTTGACCATCAAAGCATGTGGATGGTCACAGGCTACCTCAGATTTCGAAAAAATAATAATTATTGATAAGAAATCGATATTCATGGTTATGGCAGGACATATTAATGAGAAATATCTCATGACCAACAATGCAAGGCAAAGTTTGTGCAACAATAGGTATCAACAATGGCATCAACATGCAATTCACTAATATCTGAAGCAAATCAACATCCTTTTTGAGGTTGTTCTGCTGACCTATAATTATACCGGATAACGCCGGGTACCTCTGCTGGTAATGATATAAAGAGGATATTTCTCACGCAAAACATTAGATGTATAAATAATTGATGAACGTAGGAAAGAAAGTTCCACAGCTTGAATTCGAAACTCGAACCTTCTGCTTGCCGTTCAGACGCGCCAACAAATTCCGCCACTGTGGACATGGAAGCATTTACCAGTCCTTAGGGCTGGTTGGAGTAGTATCCAGTTCGCAGACTGGGATGATCTCTCCTCCTGCGTAATTTTCGTCTGAAATTGAATCAGGAATGACCTAAAGAAGACTTTCCTCACGCCAAACCTTAGATGTTTAAATATTTGATGAATATCTTTGAGTCTTCATGATATATGAGTTCTTCTTTGAAATTTATGTCGCCATTGTCCATGCTCAACGCCACAGGCTTGTGGTCAGAAGAAAGGTCATCAACTGTGAAGATATTGTACGGTTTGCAGAAATGCTCTCTAATGTCAAGATAATGTTCAGGTGAATTGTAGAGCGCTACAAACTTCACCACAGGAGACGTCATTGATAATGATGGCGGGCGATTCCATACCTGCATAAGACTTGGAGACTAATTCTTGGTGTTGAATTCCCTTCTTAATGATGATCGCAGCTCCCCCAGATGTACATCTGGCAGCATTTGAAGCCCTACGATCTGTATGGTACAAACAACGTCCAGGTAGCTTGAAGTCTTGGGTAGGTTTGAGGTGCGTTTCACAGAGGAAAGCAACGTCGATTTCTTGCTTTATCAAAAAATTGTGAAACTCGATACGCTTTCGGGGAATCCCCCTAGCGTTCCATATCACGCACCGAAGTTCACCTTTGATGATTACTGTATAAGGTTTTGCAGCCATTATATAATTGGTTGGTCGTAAGGAGCCCACTCAACTGTGGGTAACTTTTGCCTAGATTAGAAAACAGATGAAAGATAGTTCCTAATTGCTTTTATATACCTGGTAGGTCGTTAATGTTGAGGCCTTTATCCTCCGGCTTAGACACAGCAGTAGCATAGGATTTGTCTGCTGTCACTTTGAACTAGGCATCCTTTGAACCTCGGGTATTTTGGACATTTCGTGTAGCTTGAAGTGTGTTGTCCTCCACATCTGATGCCTTTGGGGGGTCTTGTCTTTTAATCTTGGGGCAATCTCTAGACTGGTGCCCCTCTGCGCATTTGTTGCAGCCCATGGCTACGTGTCCGATTCGCAGGCAGTTGTAGCATTGTAGTTGCTTCTTGTTCCCACGAAAGGTCTCCACTAGCACTGCCAGCGGCCCAATACCTGTATATTCTCCAATGACTGGTTATGTTCGCTATTGGGGAGCAGACCAAAACGTTCAGCATATCAATGGATCCTTTGGCTTTCCTCAATCGAATTGCCTTTTCCGGAAAGTAGTTGGCTCTTTTTAGGTCTTCTTGGAAGTCATCCAGATCATAGGTAACATCAACATTTCGAATGACGAACTTCAGAACCTTCTTGGACTTCAGTTGATGATGCTGAATTTTTAGAATATTATCAGACTAGATTCCAGAGACTAACCTGTTGTGAGTTTCTTCGTCTTCACATTTAACTTTGACGGTTTCAGCCCTGCCTGTATGAACTATGATCTTTTCCAATGAAACATGCTTCTCAAGCTCAGTTAAAATCGTCCTAAACGGGACCCTAGAAGTCCGCAAGATGATAGGCGGTACATACCTCTTCATGATCCTATGGTCTTCATTAGCCGAGTGACTCTGTCCATTTTTCGGATTCCTCATTCTGGACGCGTTGACGACTTCTTCGTTTACTCTGGAGACAGTCTTTAGTTTATCGATCCTCGTGCTTTTTCTAAATTTTTTATTAGCAACACCAATCCAGGGACTGCCATTTACCTCTTCATAGGTTCCATCAGAGTGACTTCTCTTATAGCCATTATTAACTGCCATCGTTTGTTGAGCAGTCACTATTTTCAATTATAACCATCGACTCCACACTTTTAGCACCGGAAATAGATTTAAAAACATTACTTACCTCGCTTTTATTAACCAGTATATCTTCCATGGAGATTCCTACTTCGGAGTCCCGGAGAATTTCCCAAAGGCTTCCTTAATTTCACTTAACTTGTCAATAACATCTCTACGAGAGTCTTGAATATCCTTGTTTATACCTTCGAAATTCTCCTCAAAACATTTGTGTAGGGATTCGACTTTTTCCTCCAGTGCGCTATACTTAGCGTTTATTTCATCCCGGAGAGCTTCTAACATTTCATTGAACACAAGGTCAAAAGCAGCAAACCTAGCACCCAAGCAGGCATCCCGGTAGGTCCTTTCACAAGACACAGTTTTACCATCTGCCACGAGCAAAAGCTCCTTAGCCGACTTCAACGTGGTTAATTTGGAAGAAGCCATCATATTCTTAAAAGATAATTGTATAGAACTAGAGGGGGAGAGAAACCTCGCAGGTAGGTGTGTGCTAAAGAAGCCATCCTAAGAAGGACGCACCTAGCTTTAAGGAAAAAAAATAATACAGGTTTGCAAGATAGTTAATTCTACACCAGGGACCCACTCCAGAATGATTAGAATAAAAATAGATGATATGAAAAAAGTCCTTAGTTAGGTCTGCGAGGAAATTAATCCCAACGTCAGGGACCCAGAAAGATAATGAGCATCTTGATGTACTAGTTTACGGGAGTATTAATTCCAACGCCAGGGATTAGCACATAAGACGTAACAGAAGGTGAATAACGCCCTGAAAAGGGCGCACTGCGAAATGAGAGTAATAAGATGACACCTGAAAAGAGAGTAGAGGTGACAATTTGAATAGCTAGTCCGTTCTGATCGTCCTGATCGTCTTCAGTGATGTCCCTGATGGTAAGTGAGAACATTACAGGACTTATATAGGCACAAGGGGCCAATCACATTAATTAAACGTAAGCGAAGTAACAAAAATAGACTGAATTTACACAAGATAATTAACTAGCCAATGGAAAATATTCAAGTAATGAAGTCACCAGTTGGTTGTACGTCATTGTTTTCTAAGGAAGTCATCTCATTGGTTGTTGCTAATGGGGCGAGTTGGAAACTTACTCAGTTTGGCAACCGTCTTCAGACGGTACAGAACAAGAGGGCCGTTATCACTGTTCAAGCGTTTGATCGGTTCTTCTAGGCTGATCGCGTAGCTCTCCAGGAAGTTCAGTAATTGCGGGTCCCTCGTGCTGCGGAGAATTTCAAAGTCATCGAATCGATAATCATGTTTCTGGTCCAGGATATGGTCTGCGAATCTCGATATGCCGTATTCCCCTTTCTTGATGCAAGAGAGGTGTTCTTTTACCCTGGTGCCCACTGCTCTCCGGGACTCCCGTAGTAGACGGACTCACATTTAGCACACAGCAGTCGATTTACTCCAGGTCTGATATTTCACATCCTGGGTTTCAAACATGAACCTTTTGTTAACTGTGCAGACGTGTAAACCAATTGCACCACTGTGGACGTGGAAGCATTAACACTATCTACATATCCTTAAATCCGTTTGGAGAAGTATCCCGTTCACACACAGGGACTATACTGTACAGGGTGTTTTTGAATTGAGTAGAGATTTTTGGGAGATGATAGAAGAGGTCCTTAGAAGTATTTTTTGTCATATTAACATGGGGGTCCCCGCAGCTCCGTTTACTTACAATACTGCATTGAACAATCAAATGACACCGGGACGCAGTGTGCGAGTGGCAGGCCTAGATTATCTTATTTTTAACAATTAACACAAGCAATCTACTGTAATAACTTTTAAAGTAATTGTTTGCAAAGAAATTTCAAGGTGCACGTGCTTGTTTGTTGAAATGTCTTAGGACATACTTCGTCAAGGAGATTCCATGGTATCCAACCACTTTGTAAAATACGATTACTCCATATGTAAATGAATTAATCGTATTCTGGGAAAGAAGTAGGTAAAGATTTGTTTTAAAAAGTTCACTTGATGTACTTTTTCATGTGTAAAGTGAAACTAGTGAATCGTTTTGCATGGAATGATTATGCAGACATGCATCTGTCTCTCGGTGCTGCTGGTACCATGGATGGTGCAAGGCGTTTGTATGCTGAACGTTATCCCAACAGAATTCTTCCCAATTCACGAACATTTGGTGCAGTAGATCGTCGTCTAAGAGAAACAGGCGCATTCACTCATGATAATCATCAGCGTGGACGTCGTCGGTGGTTATGCTCCCCTGAATTAAAGGATGACATTTTGGAGAGGTTTAACCGAAATCCATCGACAAGTACTCGTGCAGTCAGAGCTGCTTTGAATACTAGTCATACCACTGTATGGAACATTTTACATGACATCCTGCAACATCCGTTCAAGCTTCGAAAGATGCAGGAATTATGTCCCAATGATCATGGTCCCCGGCGTGCTTTCACGGAATGGTTTATGCAGCAACAGAATAGGATTCCAGACTTTCCTTCCATGGTTTTGTGGACAGATGAGGCAACGTTTACGCGAGAGGGAATGTTCAATAGCTACAATAGTCAGATCTGGTCTCATGTCAACCCATGTGCAACACATATTAACAGTTTTCAGCATCGTTTTTCGTTGAATATTTGGGCTGGCATGATTCACAATGTCCTGATAAATACGTTTAATGCGAAACGTGGGCCAGGAATGGATGAAAAGGAGGGGGGAGGAGACTTGTTTCTCGTATGCCTAAACGTCAAAATTAGTTTCTCGTATGCTTCTACCTAAGTGATGATAGCTAAGTGATAAATTAAGAGACTGTTAATCTGTAATCTATGTTTAGTTCTTTATATTATTGATAATGAAAATTATTGATAAAGGTCAAGTGACATGGATTTTGATTTATTGATTTTATGGTGTCATATTAGAGAAGACAACGAAAAAAAATATTTGTATAGTAATTAATAACCATTTCTTTAATTTATTATTTTATCTTATTAATTTTAGGAGGACTTTTGCAAGGGAGCGCCATAATATTTTGCTTCGGTAATCTCCGTAAATTTTCGGGGACTGACGTCATAAATACTTTGGGGCGATCGGTTTAACATAAACGTGTGCAAAATTGGAAGTCAGTATCTCGTTTCCCTCATCACTTTCATGCAAACAATCGAAATATTTTAATTAAACTGAGGCCTCAAATATATTATTCAACGATATATTAAATTTGAAGATATAACTTGAAATTATAAATACTGATAAAAAAATAATTATTGCATATTTATAATGCAATATAACAAAAACGCGTTCAGTTTTCAAGTGCATTGGTTTATTTCTTAGATTATTTTATCGGAAATAACGCTTTAAAAAAAGGCAAAAAACACCTCATTTAAATATTGAATTTGCGAAAGCGGTTAATTTTTTAATTCGGGATATTTTTTAAATTTTTAAATTTTTAAATCGGAATTTTTAAATCCCTGTCATCGGCAAAAGTGTGCGCATTTTTCCTCAAGATGTAGAGAGCAAGAGGACAAAATACTGAGTTAAAACTACCTATACATTCTGCTTAATAATTTACATGCACAGTTTGAACTTCATTACGTATGAACAGAATTATATATATTTATCGAAAGTAATAATAAATCTAGTAAGCCTCACACTGATAATGAATGTGGAAGAAAAATAATAAACATGGGGGGGGGGGGGGGACACCCGGGAAAACGGTTGACGTCGAATATCGTTATATATAACCTCTAAAACGAGCCAAAAAGTGAAAACCTCTGATCCACAAGGAGGAAAAAGGATGTATAAAATTGACAAAAATTAATATCAAAACTGTAAGTGTTTTATCGGAGCTTCGTCGGAACCCATTTCTGCGATCAGCGGAAAATTTCTTGCAAGCGGCCACCAACACACACAAGAAGCCCATTATTGTTTACAGTGTGCTTTGTTTTATTTACATACGTCTATAACTTCAGTATGATAAACGGATAGGAATTTTTATAAACTTTATTTTTCTTTTTTTGCTTTTTTTTTGTTAGAAATTAGTTTGGATAAGAGTGTTTTAGCGGTGAACACCTAAGTGAACGCCTTTTTAAGCACGCTTCATTTAATCGATTGAATACTATAATAATAATAATAATAATAATAATAATAATAATAATAATAATATAGAATCTATTGACTGCAAATTCCCACATTTTTATGCAAATTTCTTTAAATACTGTGATTAGTATTTTCAAATGTAAGAAAAAGTTTGATAAAATTCTATTCCTTTGGCTTCGAAGCTGTTCTTAGAAATACTGTATCTTCGAAGCCATCTATCCATTGTCGCAAGTGCTTGGTTCGATATGTTTCTATCTGTTAGGAATTAATTTTTAAAGGGATGCTCATTCCCTATATCATTATTATCAATTCAAATAGAATGAAGAAAAATGATACGCAAATTATTCAGCTCAGCTCTTCATATATCCCTGGCTCAAATGATTTCTATATTTTCATTATCCTGCATTTATTTCGCTCTCATTGAGCAGGATTTTGAAAATTCCAAGAAAACATTCTTTCATATGCCATTTTCGATTAAATAAAAAAAATCAATGCTCTAATGGGGTTTAAGTTGTATTTTTAATTGTTACTTTTATCAGATTACAACCTTATATCCTCTTCCATTCCTGCTTATACTATGCATGGTAAACATCGTGCTATGTATTCATGACGTTGAGGCTACATGCAGCGCCAACTATCGGCTGCCGTGACTGATGTTCGGCAATCTTCGGACATTGACATTAAAAACCCAATTTTTACATAATTAACCGTTAATTTTAGGGAAACGAATTATTCCATAAAATATATTAAGACAAACTGCATCTAATGACACCATAAATCCAACAAGTGAAAATTCCGTGTCACTTGACCTTTAAATAAAATTAATAAAATAAGTTCATATTACTGGAAGATTTAATATTTTTTATTCTCAATACTATTGTATCGTTTGTCATCTTAGATAATAGGAAAATATTCTTTTGAAAAAAAACTAAAATACAATTGCATACAATAAGTTAAATATTGGGAGAAAAATGTAAAAAATTATACTCAATTACCAGAATATATGCATCCCCCCCTTCCTCAACTAGTCATTGACAGAGAAATATATCCATCATTCTTCCCCAGAGAATGGAAATGCCACTTGAATGCTAAATCAAGTATTTCATATGTCAGATATAGTTTAAGATAGGATCTCCTGTAAATACTGAATTATGTAATACTATGAAATGCTGATATTTAAAATTTAATATTTATATGTTGTTTCAAGTTTTCTTACAAAAATTAAATTTTACACTAAGAATGATTTCTTCTTATTTTATGATTTTTGTTGAACTTTCATCCTTAAAAAGTTTTGAAAAAAAACATTATAAGTGAATTGTGGTATTCTCAATAATATATTACATTACTTCATTTTGATAAAATTTTACAATAAGATTTAACAATCAGCTGTGTAATATTTTATACTACTGTATTTAGTAATGAAAATGGTCTATCAAAACATTTTTCTACTTTGGCAAATTGATGTTTTCTGAAACCATTAAAGTATGCATATATGCTAGTTAGCATCCTGAACATGCACTCTTCTTATAAGTAGATTTAATATTTTTTTTAAAAAAAATAAGTTCTTTAATTTTTCTTCTGTTAGAATGAGGATTGTCAAAGATATCCCTAGAATAATTGAATAACTTAGTTTCGGAGACATTACAGTTGGTGATTTTGGTGATATAATTTATGGATCTGCTATATGTTATATGGTATATAACATTGTTATTATTTCCATATGCCTTTGCAAGGTTCTTATTAAGAGCATTTAATGTAATGGATTATTACATGAATTTAATATAATGGTCATAATCCAAGTCTGATATTTTAAATTTCAAAATATTTTAATAATGAAATGATAAGCTTTCCCCTGGATTTAATTAATTAACCTATTAATAAGCATCTCCCCTTTAGACTATTAAAGAATATCTGTGGAGGTTTATAGAACTTAACTGTATATTAATTCTTGCATTGAGGATATCATTCATCAATTTTTTTTCAATCTCATTAGGGTTTATGGGTTTTCTACAAACTTGTAAGAAGTCTATAATCTTAATTATAAGTGACTTTTAAAATTTTCTTGTTGACTTGTACAATAAACAGCAGTAAAGTATTTAGTATTTATTTTTCCAAAAGTTTCATAATCATATATTAATAATCAATGAAGGATTAATATATAATTTGTAAATATGTATCAGTTATGGACTGTTCAAATTATTCAATTATTATATGTGCTTTGACATATTTAAAATAATTTTAATGTGTAATATATACTTGTATGGATTTTTTTAAATTAAATAAGTCTGATCAAGAGGGGATTAAGCCACATTTATGGCATATTAAGGTAAAAAACAACAGCAAAAAGCTGGACTCTAATATGCAGTATTCTCAATACGTATTATTTATTATCCATTTAATTTTAACACAATGGAAAGAATATTACGTTATTTGTTTTACATAATTCCAATTAATATAAATAAAAATTATTAAACATTTCTAACATGTATGTTTTGTCTGAATTCAGTTTCAAATCTTTTAAAGCATCTTTCTCAAAATGTTACTTATGTCCAACATCATCAGCTTTTGTAGAATTAAATGGCATCATTAAATAAAGATATGTTTATGAAAATTGTTATACTAAATGAAAGACATATGAGAAATTCAATCTATATGTCTTTCAATGAGAAAAATCCATATTTTTAATCACAAAAATTTATAAAAACGATTTTCTACCTAAAATATTGAAAATGTTTTTAAAATAGTCTTTATTTTTTCCATGAAGCATTATTAAGAAATTGATAAATATCTTATTGTTATTGAGTAATATACGGTTTCTACTAGGAAATAAAAAGTTACATTGTAAAATATTCATTACATTTTTTTATCAATAGGGCATGGGCAGGAAAGCTACTCCAAGTGGACACTAGAGGCACGCCACCATCGAGGTTTAGGATAACCTCTCTCTCTCTCTATGATCAGAAGCACTAACGTTCAATGTTTTTTTCACTTCACCAATACCAAGAACTGCCTGTTAACTTTTTTTTCGGGCTTCCTGCGGCTCTTTGATAGTTTTTTTTGGCTGTTTTGGGAAAGTTCTGTGTTGGAATTGCTGATTTCTTCAATTACTTCCATTGGCCTATAATCGAAAAATACCTACATAAACTTTGATATTTCACAAGATATATTAAATAAACATGTGATATTTTGTTGCTATTATGTTAGTCATTATGCACATTTCATCACGAAATATAAGCAGTGTTTCGTTTTCATGCTACATTTCACAAAACGAGTGTAACATACATCATTCAGAGTGTAACACATCATTCAAAAAATTGCAGCGTTCATTCTTTGAAGCTCAATATATTACGTTAGATTTTTCACAATAAATTGACATAATTCCTATGAATATGAATTAAGGTCTTTTATAATGAATTTAACTAAAATTAGAAAATGATCACCAATTATATACTTATCAAATTACTTTAATTTTTTTCCTTTTTTATCAACATTTTTTTTAGCTGAATTCATGACAAATTTAAGATTATTAACATTAGTTTTAGAAATTAGTTAACTAGGTGTAATAATCAGATTTAAAGTGATCACTGCATAGTTTCATGCTGTTGGAAATTTTTTTATCGATTCGTATCTTTATACGAGGGTTGGGGCAAAAGTCATGGCAACTATTTTTTTGTTGAAGATACCAGTCCGGCTGGAAAATATGACATATACAGACGAAAGGACAAGGTGTTAACTCATGTGTGGACAATGAATAGCACTGAAATATCGTAACACACTAATTTATTATGGTAGTAAACAGGGCAATATGGCCTTCATGGTTGCTCATCACTGGTTGACAGACATCCTTGCTGAAACTTTCCTACCCACCGTGCTATTGTACGGTATGGTAGGGCATAATTCCCGAGGGCTTCCACTAATTCACTGTGACATTCCATCGCATTTCTTTCGCAGAAAACGGCTATTTTGATGTAAGGGCGCTGCTCAACATGGGTTACTTCCATCTCGCACGACACTCACCAACTGACTGATTTCACAGCCCTCGCTGCACTACTACCAGCTATCACAGAGCCATCTGTTGTTCTGCATACACCTTATGCCTAAAGAACTTCCACACGACACATACACGTTTGTGATCCGTTCACATATCTACAAGAAAAAAATAGTTGCCATGACTTATGCCCCAACTCTCGTAGTTCATTCCTTTCTTCTAGATTTATCTTTAGCAAAGCCATGATAGCATGATTGAGGCCTTTTTGTAGTTGTTAGAGCATGATGGCACACAGCATATAGTCAGTGTTTCAAAGTATTTGGTGTTTATTTTAGTGAAATCGGACATTGAAAAAAAACCTCGCTTTTATTTATGTTTAGCATGTTAAATATGTGTAATTTATACATATAGTTAATTTTTTAATTTTGTTTAAATATGTTTAGTAAGGCAGGGATAGGGCATCCCTAAAGTAACTAACTATCTAAGTGAAATCGGGCAAATTTAAAAACAAAAAACTCAGTTATGACATCAAAACAGATTTATAATCTTACGTCAAAACATTATTGATAATTTTCAATATTGCTCCATCTGTATCCCCGTAAATTTGAAATCTTAGCTATGAGAAACATATTTTTAAGCGATTTCGGAGTTATCCCCTGCAATACTAATAAAATGTATACATAAATTTTAAAATTTATGCCCTTTTAACACATAACATGTAAAACATAAATAAAAGGGAGTTTGTTTTTTTTAAAAAAATGGTAGATTTCACAAAGCGAGTTTGTTTTAATATCAACACAGCAACTAACGAAGGTATCCTAAACCTCGACAGTGGCGCCACTACCATGACAGTTTCTGCTACTGTCTTTATGTCCATAAGATAGATCCATAATTTCACAATGGCTGTGTCTTTGAAACTATTGAAGTAGAACGATGAAATTTCTATTTTGTCTTCTTTTTATATTACTATTTTGTACTAGAAAAATGAGAGAATTTAAATGAATAACAAAAATTTTGTCTTAATTCCTCCCGTAAGTGCCATATAAGTAAAATACCAGTTCAATTAATTACGTTCTTCGAGGCTTGTTTCTTAGCTTAACTATGTTTATACATCTATATTATCTTTAACCAAATTAATTAGCATAGATTTGAGCCCATTATCGTTATGAGGAGTTCTTTATACATATGGGGCACTCAACAGACTGTTATAATAAAAAAAAATGCAACGGTAGCTTTGCTATTTATATTTGCAATTGATAATTTAGGAACCAACTAGAGTAATACCAGGGCTTCGCGTGTTACCTAGTTGAGTAGGGTAAATTTTTCAATGAGTAAATATGACTTTTTTGCCAGCTTATAGCTGTATATGGTTTAATTCACTCATGACTTCAAGGTTATTCCCATGATAAATTCCGTTGCCTAATAAAAAATCATATTTTTTGTAATCTTAATACTGTTCAATTTTAGAGCGGATTGTTGATTATTATTGTTGGATTGTCATATTATTGTAGGTAGTATTATACTTGAATTTATAAATTTAAATATATATATTGTTGCATGAAAAGGGAGGGGGGCAGTTCCGTAGCCGACGCGATCTATACAAAGCCATGGCACTATGTCTCTTGGCATTGTTGAAATCCCATCGGTTTTCGTGACGTATTTTAAATATGAATTTTGTATTTTAGATAACTAAGTAAATACAGTAGAATAAAATGCATTAATGCCAAACATGGGTCATTTACATTTTTAATATATCATTTTAGTTAAAAATTTTAAATATCTTTATTTTGTTTTTAAATTTATTTCTACAAGACGTCATAAAATCCATCTGTTTGCATGATGTCACAAAATCAGTGCTACGGCTTGTATAGATTGCGTCGGCTACGGTAGTTCACTCATAAAATTCTTGCAACCTGCGTAAATCCATGGCAGGTTGTGAAAAACCTTTCCTGAACTCGAGTTTTTTTCCCAAACCACTTTTGCCGACAGACGTGGCTATCGCTAAAACCTGGTGTAAATAAATTGGAATTGTACAGTCGAGCTTTTTAGAGCATCGAGTCGCGGCAGTTTATTCAAGAAATGGGGGTGATTGCTTTTCTTAGAATGAAAGACAGAAGTAATTTTTGTTAATAAACATTGAAAAATTTAAATGAACAAATGATGAAACAGATTTAATCAAAAAATAATCTAAAGAACAATTAATTATTTAATCAAAATTTAATTGAAAAAATAAAAGGAAATTTATCATGACAAAAAAAATTCGCTGTTTTGGCAGTGTGGGCGAAGGGGGGGGGGGGGGGGGAGAAATACCCTTCTAACTCTAAAAAGGCTCATCACAACCAAAATCAATGCGTTAGAGTCCGTACACGTCTTATTTATTATCTGTAGTTTGCTTGTACGAATGGCACACACAACAACTTCTTCATTTTTAGAAAAAAAAATTAATATCTCTAAAAAAAAGTCTTAATCAATTTATAAAACTAAAAAAACAAATTACCTTAACTATGGATAAATAACATCAATGGTAACACAATGAACCAAAACTGCTTTTCCACAACAAAATATTTTTTACGCCTGGATATGTATTTTGAGTGTTGTTGAAAAATGGACACGTAGCATCCGAAATACGTTTCCAGGCGTAATAAACATTTTGTTGTGGATAAGCGGTTTTGGCTCATTGTATTACCATTGAGCTTAATCAGTTGTTATAGAAGCACGTCAGGTCTCAGTTTAAGGAACCCTCTAAGCATAGCCTACAATGATAAAGGATTGTAAGTTATGCTGTAAGTAGTATTAATTTCATTTGCTTCTGCAGTTTGCCATTTCAGAGGATCTGGCTGTTTAAAATTGTCACACACGCCCATAAGGAAGTTTTCTTTCCAAAATGTTAACATATCTTCTCAAATCATGAATAAAAATTTCAGAAGAAACGAAATTTTGAATTTGGGAAATGAACACACAAGCTACCTCTCAAGTGGGTTAATAAAATCTCCAAAATCGGAAGGAACCTCTAATCCACAAGGAGATTTGAAATATCGGATACGTATGTGGTTGTTCCTTCTGATTTTGGTTGTTCCATTCCACAGTTTTTACTTAATTTTTGTTAATAATAATTGAGTTCAGTTTGATTTGTAATGCCTGCCTCCTAGATCTCCATAACTACAAAAAAAATAGTTCGATATTTTTTGTTGTTAATCTTATCTTTTTTTAATAAATTTTAAAAATATTAATTTTTATATAATATTGTAATTATCATAAACTTTTTTAAACCAATCAATCTATAATAATCTTAGCCGACCGTTCTGCAAATGTGTTGCTTAAGAAAACTATACCACAAGAGAGTAAAATTAGCCAAGAAAAATTTTAAAAAGGCAATACAGTATTTATAAAACTAATGAATTTAACTGAAAGAACTTAACTGATGTCGACAACAACCTCGGAATTCTTCTCCGACGGGTTTGCTCGACATAATCGCACGTTTGCTCGACGGGTTTGCGCGTGTATGTGGAAAGGGTTGGGGACTATGTCGAAAACTGAATAGTGCATTACACGTGGGGGGACAAATGTAAGTAAACGCTATAAAACTAATTCTGATAATCGCTTATAAAATAAATATGTCAAACGTAGGGAGGCAAAACTTTTCAAAACACCCTCGAAAAATGTTGATTAGTAATTATTCAACTCACCTTCATTTGAATTTTTATTAATTTTGTTTGTCCTGAAAACTGTTTTAAATGAATTTTGTTTATCATAAAAATATATTTTATGGATACAAAGCAGGAGGGGTGATCAAAAAAGTAAGGTTACAAAGCTGCAGTGAAACGTGTAAATTTTTTATCATACAACCGACACAGCCAACTAATAGATAGTACATACGAGCGTACATTAGGTTATTTTTCGACATAGTCTCCAAATTGGTTTAGGCATTTGTCAGTTCGTGGGATGAGTTTGAATATTCCTCCCTGGTAAAAGTCCTGTCCTTGCGTGTTCAGCCAAGTTTTCGCGAAGTGTTTCTCCTCCTCGTCTGAAGCGAATCGTCGGTCTCCTAGATGTTCCTTCAAGTGAGGAAAGAGGTGAAAGTCGTTTGAGCGAGGTTCGGGCTGTAGAGAGGGTGTACGATGATGTCCCAGCGAAACTGATTCAACAGCGTGGTGGTCTTCTGGGCTTTATGAAACTTTCACCTCTTTCCTCACCTGAAGGAGCACCTAGGAGAAACACTTTAGAAAAAACTACATAAATATAAAAACTGAATTGTAAATCCCTAAATAATTAGACTAACGAAAAACTAGAATTTAAACCAATAAAATCGAGAAACCAATAGGTTAAATAAAAAGAGTTTTAATTCTCTTTTATATTTGAGAAGATAAATGCATAACAAAACGTTATCATAAGCATTCCTACGATAATGTTAAAGGAAGCGAGCGCAATTGTTGAACCGTTCTGTGCATGCGTCGAGTATTTCTTCATTTGCTATTGCTAAAGCGTTTCTACATAATCATATACTGTTGAAGCGAGCGATTAGCTACTTGCGATGGCTTAAAGTGCCATATCTTAAAATGGAAAGTTCCAACGGTACCAATGGTACGATTAGGACACGTACAAATAATCTAATTCTCAATATCATTAAATAGTCGTTATATTCATTCATGGCACTTTTGTTACAAATTCTTTGATATGTTGCACACCATATCTTACCATTGAAAGTTTTAATGGTACAATATGGTAGTACTACTAAGCAATTAACACTATCATTAATTATTTGTTATATTCCTTCATGGCACTTCGTTACGATTGTTTGATATATTACATGCCATATCTTAGCATTAAAAGTTTCAATAGTAATATTTGGTACCATTAGAATACGTACTGTTAAACTAATTACCACTATCTTTAATTACTCATTATATTCATCCATGAGACGTTGTTACGAGTTGTTTGATATATTACATGCCATGTTTTAAATGGATAGTTCCAACAGTACCATAAGGTACCATTAGAACACGTAGTACTAAACCAATTCCAACAGTTATTAATTACTTGATATTTTTATTCATGACACATTGCCATGGGATGTTTGATATATTACATGCTATATCTTAGCTTTGAAAGTTCTAAAGGTGACATGGGTTCATTAGAAAATGTATTAGAAAATTTCGGCCATCATTAAGTAGCCGTTATATTTGTTCATGATACGTCGTTACGAGTTGTTAGATATATTATATGCCATATCTGGTTATTGAAAATTTTTAAGAGGGCATCATAACAGACCCATTAGAGCATGTGCTAGTGTACCATTTCCAGCTATCTCACCTTCGAACTTGTTCGTGCTCTCTCTCATATTAATGGAATGGTGAAAACAGATTTTGAAAAAGTTAATTCGATTTCAAGTTAATGTAATATACAGGGTGTTTCAAAATTATGTACAATAAATTTAGTGACATATTCTTCAGGTCAAAAGAAGACGAAAATGTTCTATAGCACTTTGTCTGGAAACGATATATTTACGCGATACAGCCAACTAAACCCGTGGTTCCAAATTACAGGAATTGTTCAAAGTGCCTGCCACCAGCTCACACGCACACTTCGGCTCGTTGCATGAGCGACCGTCTGACGTCATGGAAGAGTTCGTCGCCAGCATTACGAACGGTTTGGCATGCATTTTCAATTCGTTGTCGCAGATCCATAATGTTAGGAACTTCTGTGCTGTAGACGATCATTTTCACATGACCCCACAGAAAAAAGTCCAAGGGATTAAGGTCGGCTGATCTTGCAGGCCAGGCTACCGGTCCACCTCGACCTATCCACCGATTCCCAGATACGTGGCGGCAACACATAAGGGCCAATTAAGTTATTTCCGACAATTCCACACGAAATGTTCACGGAGAAACGCTCTTGGTGCGCTCGAGCTCTGGTAACATGCGGGTTAGCATCTGCCCGATGGTGCTGGTTGTGAGAATTTACGATTCCTATCTGGGTAAAGGTTGCTTCGTCCGTGAAAAGTATCTGACTGAGACAACTAGGGTCTGCAGCATGACGACGTTGTATCCATTGGCAAAATCGTTGTCGGTGTGGATAGTCCGTTGGGTTCAGTGCCTGAAACAGTTGCAGGTGGTATGGATGCAAAAACTGACGGTGAAGAATGCGCCAAACAGATGAGTGCGGAATGTGTACCATGGAAGAAATACGACGGGTGCTTGTCTGTGGTTCATCATGTATGATGTCAATTATCACATCCTCCTCATCCGGAGAATGTGCTACAGGCCGCCCTTGTCCTGTTTGACGGCCAAAGGAACCACGCTCCCTCAAATGTCTGTCGACAGATACAAATGTTCGGTTATTTGGCAAACGTCTATTCGGAAAGCGTTCTTGGTAGAGTCTTCTTGCTTCCACAGCATTTCCGGCCGTAAGACCATACATTAGGTGCATGTCAGTGTATTCTGCACTGGAATACGTGTACATGACTTTTTTTTTTACATAAATCGTAATGCCTATGTCAAAGCACGCAAACGTTCTGAAATTGATATTCCTAGTGGATGTACAATAGTGAAACTACCGTCATGGAAACAACCGTACACAACTAATGGAACAACCCTAAAGTAGGTTTAAATGGAACAAACCACTCAACCTAGTGTTGGGTCGAAACGCTGGAACTGCTAAAATATCGTCCGCTAACTACCGTGCTTCCCTACTGTATAATATTGGATTACTCGCAAACAAATCGTTTCCAGACGAAGTGCTATAGAACATTTTCGTCTTCTTTTGACCTGAAGAATATGTCACTAAATTTATTGTCAAAATTTTGAAACACCCTGTATAATAAGGTCCCTACGAATAAAGAAATTCTTTGGGTTTAGGCACGGATATCCCTTTTCTATAATCGTCAATCACGTGCAACCAGCACGCACACCTTCTCAACAACATTTAGAGCACGTGCGGAGCCGTAACGAAGTGCTTGGCAAGCGTTTTCCCCAGTGCAAGGCTGATTCGTCTCTTCCAGCAATTCACTATATGCGCGCTCCCCATTCCAACTAACCGATCGCATAAGCCACTTTTCTATTTATAATGCGAAAAACGAAATCCTTCATGGAGACATGAACAGTTATTACCTGGAAAGGTATCCAACATTTGTTTAATGCAGTTATAAGTTAGAAGTTCAAAGGCAAATACTACCTCGTATCATCGCAATTTTTTTATGTTTCCCGAACCGGAAGTACTTATGGAGAGAAACTCAATTGAGGACAGCAACTTCTGTTGACGATTTCATGAACTTATCATTGTTTGAAAGAAACCGCAGCACATGGAGATACCTGCCGGATTTCATTAGAAACACAATCACTTCCATTATTTCTGGACATGAAGCAATTGTGCCATTGCGAATATGGATGCATTAATGCTATCTACATGTCCTTTGGGCTAATTGGATCTCAGTACCCAGTTTACAGACTTAGACTATCTATCTTACTGGCGTAATAGTCGTCTGAAAATAAGTAAGAAATGCTCTAAAGAGGATTTTCCTCACACTAGACCTTAGATGTTAAAAAAATTCATGAAAATGGGATACAGAAATTCAAAACCTGGGTTCGAACCAGGAACCTTTTGTTAACTGTGCAGACGTGCGAACCAATTGCGCCACAGTGGACTGGAAGCATTAACGCTATCTACATATCCAAAGGGTGGG
>JAHWFO010002604.1:404486-425877 GCA_023313115.1 Rhysida immarginata
TGACCAACAATGCAAGACAAAGTTTTTGCAACAATGGTATCAACACGCAATTCACAAACACTCTGCACGGACCAACAATATATATCTCATGACCAACAATGCAAATAAAAGTTTGTGCATCAATAGGTATCAACAATGGTTTCAACACGCAATTCACCAATAACAATGAGCTCAAAATGATGATGCAATGATAAAGCAATCCTTTCCAAGAATTATAACAATGAACATAAAATGATGATGCAATATGGATAAGTTTCAATTTGTAACAATGCATAGAATTCCTGTTATTCAGGTTTTTCTTAGAAAAGAGAGTTCTTAGTACTTAACAATTTCTTGAAAATCTTTAAAAATGATCAGTAAATGGAGACAATGGAGAGTTAGCAGACTATTGAGAAAGAGTGGAAAGACGAGAGAGGAAGCACTCCTTTAGCTCCGTGATGTATTGAGCAAATGGGAAGCAAGTAAATAGAAGAATCCGCGACCGCTAGACTGCACAAAGTGATGAATGGCCAAGTTTTGCTTCAACACATCGAGAGAAGAGTGGAAATTGCAACAACACTAAGTATACATCTGAGGTAAGATTACGTGAGTAAGAAATTATTCGAGAGGTCCAGCCATTGTGAGCCTTTTTTTCGAATTTTCATTAAGAATTTTTACTGTATTAATTCTAAGCATTTTCATGGGTTTATTTTTAAGATATTGCAAAATTTAATTTAATTTTTGGAGATTGTTCTGTTTACATCCAAGTGGAATTATCCCGGGCAACGCCGGGTACCTCTTCTAGTCTATCTATATATGTAAAGAAGGATGTTTGTGGGTGGGTGGGTCTGAACGTTTTTTATACAAATCTACAGTTTTATTCCGATCTTGATGAAATTTTGCATACTTGACCTTCAAAGCATGAGGAAGGTCACTGTCTACCTCACATTTCGGAAAAATAATAAATATCGATAAAAAATCGATATTCATGGTTATGGCAAGGCATATTAATGAGAAATATCTCATGACCAACAATGCAAGGCAAAGTTTGTACAACAATAGGTATCAACAATGGTATCAGCACGCAATTCACAAACACACTGCATTAACCAACAATATATATCTCATGACCAACAATGCAAGGCAAAGTTTGTGCAACAATAGGCCCATTGTGTTCGCATCAACAATGGTATCAACGCGCAATTCACCAATAACAGTGAGCACAGAATGATGATGTAATGTTAAAGCACTCTTTCCAAGAATTATAACAATGAACATAAAATGATGATGTAATATAGATAAGTTTCAATTTGTAACAATGCATAGAATTCCTGTTATTCAGGCTTTTCTTAGAAAAGAGAGTACTTAGTACTTAACAATTTCTCGAAAATTTTTTAAAATGATCAGTAACTGGAGATAATGGAGAGTTAGCAGTGGCATCCTTGGAGTGGTCCAGCCATTGTGAGCCTTTAAAAAGATGTTTTTCGAATTTTCATTAAGAGTTTTTACTGTATTAATTCTAAGCATTTTCATGTGTGTTTTTTAAGATATTGCAAAATTTAATTTAAATTTTTGAGATTGTTCTGTTTACATCCAAGTGTAATTATCCCGGGCAACGCCGGGTACCTTTGCTAGTGTTTAATATTTTTCTATTCTGATTGTAGAGTATTCTCTATACTCTAGTTTTTCAAGCTTTCTGTAAATGGCATTGCATTGTGTTGAAAATCCTGCGTGTTACAAACAAAAAACTTACGAAAACATTTCGACCTTTTTAAAGAAACCTTTATATATCCATTAGTATACTTGCTGTTCTCATACAAATGAACACAGAAAAGTAAAACAAGTGTCTTAAGCATATGCTGCAGCTACAATGCATTTCAAGCATTATTTTTTACAGGATAATTCCAAACATTATTTTTTTGGTTCACTTCTTTGCTGGTCCCCTATTTGCCTTCGGGAGAAAACCTTTGCTAAAATATATGATGTTTAACATCCTTTTTACAACCCTGAAATTTCAGGATAATTCCTCATGTATTTTTCTAGATATTCTACAAAAATTCTAAAATCGAAAGTGTCTAATTACTTTTTTACAATCAGTGTATTTCGTAAAAGCCAGGTCGTTCTTAGCGAATGTGCGTCTTGCGGATTCCAAAAATTCTTATTTTATAGCAAAGAGCACAGTTTCAGTTCGGCCTTATATCGTTAATAGAACAATGTCTGATTAGGCCCGGTCGTTAACGGTAATGGCTTCTAAGCTCGCGAATAGAAAATTTTCATGAGGCTTACCGGTGTCGTTGATACTATTTTAATATATGTGTCTGTAATGTTCAGTCCCTTGAACGATACCCAAATCGCTTGATAGATATCCATTCAGTCCACAAGAAAATATGCCATACATCAGTGTGTACTCGGAATTGGCTATGACTTCGCTGGTTAATGCACCTCCGCTCTCCCTTCGGAGCTGGAAACGAAAATGTACCAGGTGACGTAGTTGCAATGTCTCGGCTTGTATCGGCTTCAGCATTCGTTGCAAATTTTGTTGCTCACTGCTTAGCACTTCAGACGCGACGATGAACTTTTTTAAATGTCTCGGATACGTTAATTCATTTTCGTTTTTGTTACTGCGTACGTAGTACGTCTTCATCGCATGGTTGGCATCTTTCCTTCTCTCTATAACTTCCGCTTCTCTTTGTCCTCACTTCCGATTGTCGTGCCTCTCTTTCTCCTTCGTTAGTTGAGAGCTCTCTCGCTAATTGCGGGCGTTCCCATTTGACGTCACGGCCTTTCACGTAGGATATATGTATCTTGACTTGTAATGCTTGCAGAAGGACTGTGACATGCTCCCCGGCCTGATCTATAGGTTTGCCTGCTTATTTTCGTTGAGAAGGTTCACATTATTTATCTGTGATGCGGCACTCCCTTGTCTTTTTGCCTGTGGATTCTACGCTGCTTTTGAAAGAATTGTTCCGGTTGCTTTCCGCCTGTGCAGGTTGCTTTCCGGTTCCCACGTTGGTTCATGGTAACCTTCCCATTTTATTAGAAATTGCCTTTTAGGCTGTTTTCATTGTACATCGATAATTTTTTGTACTTTGTATACATGATCAAATAGGGGATCGTCGATTGGTCCTGGTTTTTTGAAAACCTTATTCCTTCTCCTGTATGGTCTTAGCAATCAACAGTGGAAACTCTTATTTGCGCATCGCCACTTACGCGGAATATCCAATTTCGCTGACACTTTGTTTATTACTTTTACGATTTTAAAAGGACCTTCAAACTTTGAGTATAATTTCTTTCCTACTCATCCTTTAAGATTACGTAACCTTGATGTCTTGACTAACACCCAGTCTCCTTCTTTCAGTTTCAGCCTTGTAGGTTTTCTGTTCTATCCCCTTGGGTATCTATTATTAGCTCTCGCGACTCTCACTGCTGCTTCCTTATAAAAATCGTTTAATTCTCCGTTTCACTGCTGCACGCTTTGCTTAGTGTTGGAGGGATTTGTCTATTGCATCTGAAGTCGATGTAATATGGTGCAAATCCCGTAGAAACTGATACGCCCAGCATTAATTGCAATTTCTGTAGTTGTAAGACGATTATCCAATCATTTTTGTCTTCTCCGAGATAGTTTCTCATTATCTGTATAACAGTCCGATTGGTCCTCTCTGATTGTCCGTCGTTTTCTGGAGTGGTAGGAGCTCCCAAACTTTAAAGAGGTTCCCAATGCTTTAAAAATCGATTGCCACATTTGGAATGTGAATCTCACGTCTTTATCAGATATTATAACTTGCACGAAACCATGCACTTTAAAGACGCTGTCTAGTACAAGATTAGCTGTCTTTTCTGCCGTAATTGTTAGTCGGACTCTTTTGGAGCTCTTGTCTATCACTGTTAATAATGCGTCGAATACCTTGGCAGTCTTGGGTAAAGGAGATACAAAATCAAACGTCACTGTATGCCACCTTTCCGGTGGGTAGTCCAAGGCTTGGAGCTCTCCGTAAGGCAGTGTGCAGGGCACTTTAATCCTTTGACATTTATCGCAAGTTTGCACAAACTAAATGATATCTTTGCTAATTTGTGGCCACTGATATAACTGTGTTACTTTTTTGATAGTTACATTCACTCCTAAGTGTCCCGTTAAAGGGTCGTCATGGAGAGAAGCTATAATTCGTCCTGTAATTGATGCAATTCTAGGGATTACAGTTTTTGTACACTCTTTGTCTTTTTTAAATATCAGCCCTTCCGCAATGAAATACAGGGGATGCAACCTTTCCTTTAAAACCGTTTCGTATCTTGCGTGCGGTTATACCCTTCCTTTATTTGATTTATTATTGTGTCTTTCAACGTCCATTCAATATAACCTTTTATCACATTGAGTTCTTGTTCCCCTGTAGTACCTCTCATTGTTTCATACTGTCTGTCTTTATTCTTTGTTTCTTTTGTAATTAAATCATCTACTTTACTTCTGTCATAAATTAATTTTTTTTCTTGGATATCGCTTATGCTTTTATCCAAAGTTTCTTGTTTGGGAAGTTCTACTTGACCACTGGCTTCTGCAATAGGCACCTCGTTGTCTATTTGTGACGCATTCGGGTTATTGGCGCTCTGCTTAGGTTCCATATAATTCAATCTCTCATATGGATTGCTGGGATGCCTTTCAATAATGTTGTCGCTTAATATTTTACGGACGATCTCGGGTTCTCCGAGGTTTGTTTGGCAACCCATTTCTATAGTATCCTTTTGTTTATTAGTTTTTACCATATGTCTTAGGCATTTGCAAGTCTCTTGATACACTTGCTCTATAGGAGCATCACTAAGATGCAGGCGGACGTGATATGGCAATGTTAGCAGAAAATATTGAAATAACCGATTTCGTTCTGTAACTTTGCGACCATTAATCAGGTCTTTAAATTTGTCTACGTGTGGGTCGACTAGACCCTTGAGGTATTGCATATTTTCCACTTCATTGCTTAATTTTTTCGCAATTCACTTGGCGAGCTATTCGTTAGACTGTAGTGCTACTCTATCTTCGGGCACTTGCTTCCATTTTAGGAGTTAAATCTGCTTGTGCTTAAGATTCATAGAAGTATCCCTTATTTCATGTGAAGGTAATTGTTAACTACTCCACTATAAGAGACAAAAATAAACAGTTCAGTTTTTACTGTAACTCATTTTGCGAGCGCAGTAGCTCGTTTCCCTTGTTGGAACGTAGTATATTACGGAAATCTTTAGCGCAATGCACACACACAATTTTGCGCTGCAGAGGCCAAATCGTGGCACGCTCTTGATACCATAGAAGTATCTCTTATTTCTGTCACATGCAGTGGAAACGATTTTGATTATAGAGACAGAAATAAAGGGAGGGATACATAATTCATAAAATGCAATACAGTTTTATTGGAACTACTATTTACAATAGGATGAATTGAGTTTTATATCTTAAGGAATTAATATTTGAATTTCCTTTAAACAGTGTTACGAAGCACTGTAGTTAGATGCAAATAGATAAAAATTTGGGAGCACAATACCCACGTTAAACTTTAATGATAGGGTCACCATAAAGTAATACTTATACTTTATGATTTGGGAGCTACTAGCTCGACTGTAATGTTCTTTGACTTTAAATAAAACACCGAAACTAGCACACGTTCAATTAGCTCTTAATAGTGATTTCAAATAAGAAGATAACACACTAAATTGCACTGAGTTTGATATAACACTCGTAGCGCTATCTTGAAAATATACACTGTATAAATTTCAAACACTAGAGCGTCAATAATTTAGTTAATTTGAAGAAGCATAGATTGAATGCTCGACAATAAAGCTTTAGGCCTAATGAGTAAAACGAAAGAGGAAACAAAATTTCACAACCTGGATTCGAACCAAGAACCTTTTTTTACTGTGCAGACGGGCCAACTAATTTCGTCACTGTGGACAGGGAAGCATTAACGCTATCTACATATCCTAAAAGCCGTTTGGAGCAATACCCAGCTCGTAGAATGGGAATATCTGCATTACTAACATTATAATCCTCTGAAAGTGAGTAAAGAATGATCGAAAGAGGATATGCCTCACCCAGACCTTAGATGTTCTACATAATTGATTAAAATATTAACGAAAATTCCACAGCCTGGGTTCGAACCAGTAACCTTATGAAAACTTTGCAGACGCGCCAACCAATTGCGCCACTCTGGATGTGGAAGCATTAACGCCATCTACATATCCTTAAAGCCGTTTATAGAAGTAACCAGCTCGCAGAGTGAGACTATCTATACTACTGAAATTACATTCAACTCCAAAGTGGGTAAAGAATGGTCTAAAAAGAATTTTTCAAACGTCAAACCTTAGATGTTTAGGTACCGTAATGGATGAAAATAGGAAAGAAAATTTCACAGCCTGAATTCGAACCAGGTACCTTCTACTTTCCGTGCAGACCATTTCCTCCATTTCCTCCACTGTGGGCATGAAAACATTAACGCTATCTACATTTCCTTGGACCAGTAACCTGTTCTATGAATCTGGAAAATAGGAAAGAAAATTCCAGAGGCTGAATTTGAACCTTCAGCTCATCGTGCAGACGCGCCAACCAATTGCTCCACTGTGGATATGGAAGCATTAACGCTATCCGCATATTCCTAAAGCTGTTTGGAGAAGTACCTTGCAAACAGAAAGGTACTATATACACAACTGACATTATGTTTATTTGAAAGTAACTAAAGAAGGAGGCATCCATAGCCCAGTTGTCTCACCTTGCTCAATGCACTGGTGGAGTTAAGCTAATTTGGGCGCAGCTAGTCAGGGGTTGGGTGACAACGTGGGAATTTCCATCTCCCCACGAGCTTCGGAGGGCACGTCAAACCGTCGGTCCCGGCTGCTGCGACCATTTTAGAGCAGTCTTTAAGATCATTGGGACGGCGCAAAACTCCCTCGAGGGTAAAAGCTGCAGGTTATCGTTCCGCGATATTCAACCCTCTATACAAAATAAAAAAATTAAAGAATGATCTAAAGAGGATTTTTCTCACGCCAAACCTTAGGTGATTAAATAATTCATAAAAATATAAAACAAAATTTCACATTCGGGGTTCGAACCAGGAACCTTCTGCTCATTGTCCAGACGCGCCAACCAATTGCACCGTTGTGGACATGGAATCATCATCCCGATCTACATGTCCTTAGGACTGTTTGAGAAGTACGCAGGTCGCAGACTGGGACTTTCTATCTTACGCTTTATATATTCGTCTGAAAGTCAGTAAAGAATGATATAAAGAGGAATTTTTACACACTAAAGCTTAGATATTTAAGTAATTGATGAAAATAGGAAAGAAAATTCCAGAGCCTGACATGGAACCTTCTGCTCACCTTGCAGACGCGCCAAGCATTTTTTCCACTATGGACCTGGAATCATTATCGCTATCTACATGCCCTTAGGGCTGGTTGGAGCAGTAACCAGGTCACACGCAGGGACTATCTATCCTACTGTCGCAATATTCGTCTGAAAGTAAACAATGATCTAAAGAGGACTTTTCTCACACAAAACCTTAGATGCGTAAATTTGATGAAAATAGGATACAAATTTTCGCAAACAGGGTTCGAATCAGGAACCTTCTGCTCACCGTGTAAACGCGCTAAGCAATTGCGCCACTGTGGACATGAAAACATTATCGCTATCAACATGTCCTTTGGGCCTGTTTGAGCAGTGCCCAGTTCCCAGACAGGGATTTTCTATCCTACTTTCGAAATATTCGACTGAAAGTGAATGCTCTAAAAAGGATTTTTCTCAAAACAAAACTTAGATGTTTATATAATTGATAGGAAATAGGAAATAAAATTCCACAGCCTGGTTCGCACCTGGTATCTTCTGATAATTGTGCAGACGTGCCAACTAAATTGCGCCACTGTGGACGTGGAAGCAATATTGCTATCGACATGTTCTTAGGCATGTTTGGAGCAGTTACCAGTTCGCAGACAAGGACAATATAACCTACTGGCGTAACATTCGATAGAACGTAAGTAAAGAATGATTTAAAGAGGATTTTTCTAACCTCAAAACTTTGATTTTTAGATAATTAATAAAAATGGGGAAGAAAATTCCACAGCCTGGGCTCGAATCAGGAACCTTCTGATAACTGTGCAAACGCGACAACCAATTGTTCCACTGTGAAATTGAAAGAATTAACACTATCTAAATGTCCTTAGGGCTGGTTAGAGCATTCACTTGTTCGCAGACAGGGACAATATAACCCACCGGCGTAACATTCGATTGAACGTAAATAGAGAATGATCTAAAGAAGATTTTTCTCACGCTAAACCTTTGATGTTTAAATAATTGATGAAAACCAGATAGAAAATTCCACACCCTGTGTTCGAACCAGAATCTTTCAGCTCACCGTGCAGACGCACCAACCAATTACGCCACTTTGGGAATGGAACTATTAAAGCTATCAACATGTACTTAGGGTTGGTTGGAGCACTATGGAATTGGAAGTAATAACGCTATCTAAATGTCCTTAGGGCTGGTTGGCGCACTATCCTTTTTGCAGACTCCGACTATCTATCCTACTGGCATAATATTATATTATATTAAAATTATACGGGAATACCCCTTTTACATGATCAATATAAATAGTAACAACGATATTATCAATAAGATAATAAAGGATGAAATAAGTAAAATCTGACAGGTACAACTTAATATCAAAAGATGATTAACACAGTAGGTAAAATTCAGTGGATAATAATGACAAAGAAAATAAAATTTCTTTAATATACACAAATTAAGGCAGTACTCTAGAATCATAAAACTGAGGAACGGTACAATATATAATTGTCATATAAAAATAATTATTTCAGGAACTGGATACATAATGAGTACAAATAAAATAAAAATGACCAGAGGGTATAAAAACAGCGAAGATATCGGGAAAAAATGAGAGAACTCAGTTATAGTGCAATAGGAATTCAGTTATAGTCCAATAGGGAAAAAAATAAAAATCAGTTATAATGCAATGTTAATACACTTCAATTTGTTCCTTTTGTCGTGGAAGAGGTCGAACGAAGTAGGAAGGTTATTAACACTACGTAAGGCCCGTTTGAAAGGAGCGTTATGAATGTAATTGCTGGATGAGGATGACTTCTCAATATGGAAAAGCATATTTGATCTGGTACTATAAACTGGTACTCTAAAGGGAATTAATTCAAGTAGTGGCTGACAGTCAAGATTTGAGTTACATAATTCATAAATAAACAAAAGATCAGTACGAACTCTACGGATTTTTAGGGTTTCAAGCCCCGTCAGGTTACGAAGTTTGTCATAGTTAGGAAAGGTAGGGGAATGGCACAATTTTCTATGAACGATATACAAGAAACGATATTGGATACTCTCGATGATATCAATATATTTTGAGAAATGTGGAGACCAGACAATGGATGCATACTCCAAATTAAAACGGACTAGGTAGGAGTATAGGCTCTTTAAGGCCAAAATAGATGTAAAGGATTTGGTATGTCTATTAATAAAGCAAGCATTTTGTTGGCTTTTTTAGAAATAGAGTCAATGTGATACTTGAAGGATATTCTGGAATCAAAGATGACACCAAGGTCATGGATATGTTCTACAGAGTGCAAGGGTTTGTTTTTAATGTTGTATGTGAAGATCACAGGATGTTTCTTCCTGGAGAAACAGACAACCTTACACTTTTCAATGTTCAACTTCATGTTGTTATCTGAGCACCACAAGACAAGTGAATCAAGTGAATTCTGTAAACGAAGGCAGTCATTGAGGTTCTTGATTGAGCAGTATAGCTTAAGGTCGTCGGCAAAGAGATGGAACTGCGCGTTCTTCAGATACATACTGACATCATTGATATATAGTAAGAAGAGCAATGGACCTAGGTGGGAACCCTGGGGAACCCCACTTGTTACTTTAATTGCTTCAGAGATAGAATGTTTCACTCTAACATAAAGAAGCCTGAAAGATAAAAAAATAGAAATCAAGACAGAAACGGGTCTGTGATTCCAAGTGCGTTTAGTTTGTGACATAATAAATCGTGGTCTACCTGATCAAATGTTTTGGCTAAATCCGTGTAAATTACGTCACCTGAAGCTGTGTGTCCATATGGTCAAGGATAAACTTTTCAAACGTCATAAGATTTGTAATGGTGGATCTACCCTTACTGAATCCATGTTGTTGGGAGATAATGATATTCCCAAATTGCCCCTGTATAGATTTCAGTACAAGGGATTCCATGATTTTGGGGAAAACTGATTGGTTAACTATAGGCTGATAGTTGGTGATATCATTCTTATTACCAGATTTAAAAATAGGGGTAACAGAGCTTGATTTTCAGATGGACGGGAAGGCAACAGAAGACAGACTTATTGAAGATGATTATGAGTGGGAGGCAGAGGCTAGATCCACAGGAACGTATAAACAGAGGATGTATACCATCAGGACCAGGGCTTTTATTAGTTTTTACAGTTTTAAGTTTTTCTTCAATTTGTGCTGCTGATATTTGAACACTAGACAGATCAACATGTCTGTCATAGGTGATATGCTTTAAATAAGAATTTAAATTAGTATTTGCAAAAGTACTCGAAAAATATTGTTGGAAAAGATTAGAAATGCCCAATAGATTGTTCTCAATAGGACTGTTGTAAAACATGGATGAGGGTAAGTCATTATCAGATTTCTTAGCATTGATATTGTCCCAAAAAGACCTGACATTGCTTACAATGGACGTTTCCACTGATGAAATGTACTGGTTGTAACAAATTTTAGTAAGAGCTTTACATTTGGATCTAAGATCAGAGAAGCTTAGATAGTCTCTTATTAAATGAGGAAATTTGTATTTACGATGAGTATCCTTCTTCTCACAGATTACTTTCCTTAATTCTTGTGTGAATCATCTTGGAAAAGTGTTAATGACGTTACAGATTCTCTTTCTGGGAACAAGTTCATTAATTATAGAATATAGCAGCCCATAGAAGTGATCAACGGCTGTTTGCAAGTCCAGCTGATCAAGAACACACCAGTCAATATTGCTTAAAACTGTATTAAGATAATCGTATTCTGCATTTTTAAAATCAAACGGGTAGAAATCATATTGAATAGATGGACATGAGTGCCTGGCATGAATAGCTCCATATAAGAGGGGATGGTGAAAATCGGATAATAAAGCAGGATCAGCTGTGATTGAAGTTTCAACAAAAGAGGTAGATAGAATAAGGTCCAATATTACGTCGTTACTATTTACTGATTGATTGTATTGAGTTAGGTTTAAGAAGTATAACATATCTATTAGCATGTTACCTTGCAAGGACATTGAATTCCTGTCGAGCAGATCACTATTGGACAGCCATAATGGAGTTAGTTCACGTAAGTTGTAGTCACCTAATAGACAAATCTCGGATGTAGGGTAAAAAGAAGGAACTCTCTCGATCTCGTTCAAATGTACTTCATAGATGGAAGGGGTGAACAGGGGGGAATATAAGTAACACATATGACGTAGGAAGAGGTGTCCAGGTAAAGAATTACAAAGAGATGTTCCACTTGTTGAACATGAGAAGTAATAGGCATGGAGGAAAACTTTTTATTAATGGCAATGAGCACGCCGCCACCTGAGGTTTTTCCACTAGTTGATCGGTTCCTGTCGAAACGGTAGACATTGTAGGATGTCAAGCCAAGTTCAGCATTGCTTATATCAGGTAACAGGTTTATCTCTGTGAAGCAGACGACGTCAAAAGAATGTGAGTGGATATTATTAGAGAGGTCCACAAGTTTAGATGTAAGGCCGTTCACATTTTGATAGTAGAAGATTCCCTGGTTTTTTAATTTTTGTTTCCGATTCCACGATTCTGGGGCAGCCGTTGATGTACTTTATAGTCTAGTTCATTTCACCATTTTTTGTTTGGCGATCAGAAAGTTCAGCGCTAAGGGAGAGTAAATGATCACGTTCCATTTTTGTTTTTTCTGAGGATACGTTGAGTTTATAAATTGTAGCAATCGTTCTCCTTTGTCTTAGAACCGACAGGGCATCAGCTTTCGACGGTAGTGTAACTTTCAGGGGTCTCACCTTTCCCGGCATAGGTTTTCCCAGCCGAGAAGAGCGAAATTGGTCAAATTGTGAAAGGACAGGACGTGGAAGCTTACCCAGAATGTCCACTACACGTGATTTGTCTGCTGCATTGATATTGGAATTGTCACCGCTAAGTTCCTCAATGCCAAAGAAAATAACATTGCTTCCTCTGGAGATACGGTCATTCAATTCTGCCATGATATCGTTAACGGAGGGAGAGGGAGGTTAGCTGATATTCAAGATCGATTCTCGCAGCTCCTCAATTTCTTTTTTAAGATCGAGTATTAAGTTCTTAACGTCGCTTCCTGTCGTAGATTTGCATTCCTTACATACATATAATAAGGATCCGTCCGACAAAAAAGAGCATTATTAATTTTCCTCTCCAGATCACTACACGTGGTGTGAAGTGAACGTCGACGTTTATCACATTTTATGGAATCATTTTGGTTGCAGTTTTTAGTGCAGACTAAGCAAACTTTACTGTTAATGACTGACATTTTTATCTATAGAATAGATATCTAGTAAAGACAATCACAATGAATGAGGTTGGACAGTAGGGAGTGTAATAATAATAAAAATAATAATAATAAGAAGAAGAAGAATATGAATCGAAAGAAAGGAGAGGTGAGTGAAATATTCTGTTTTTATGAAAGTATAAAAAAGTAATAATAATAAATTAATAATTAAATAAATAAATAAATAAATAAATAAATAAATAAAAGACAACAGGACTAAAATGAGTAGAGATAGGGGAAAAAGTCAATTATAGGGAGAAAAGGCCTTTAAATAACTTGGAGATAGGAAAAGTCAAAAAGAGATGAAAAGCAAGAACAAACGATAGTACAGTTAAAAAGTAAGCGAGGAGGAAAAGATCAAATGGAGGGGTAGGTACCCAAGAAAAGATCATTCGTCTGAAAGTAAAAAATGATCTAAAAAGGATTTTTCTCACACCAAACCATACAAGTTTAAATAACTGATGAAAATAGGAAAGAAACTTCTAGAGCCTGAACTCCAACTAGAAACCTTTTGCTCACCGTGCAGACGTGCCAACCAATTGCTCCACTGTGGACATGGAAGCTTTAACGATATCTACATGTCCTTAGGGCTGGTTGGAGCAGTATCCAGTTCGCAGACAGGGACTATATATCCTACTGACGGAAAATTCGTCGGAAAGTAAAGAAAGATCTAAAGAGGATTTTTCACACGCCAAACGTTAGACGCTTAAGTAATTGATGAAAATAGGAAAGAAAATTCTACAGTCTGAATTCGAACCAGGAACCTAAACTATTGGGCCACTGTGGACACGGAAGCATTATCGCTATTTATATGTCCTTACAGTGTCCGGCAATAGTAATGAAAATTCCACAACAACCAATTCCTACAATTAATAATTTGACGTTATATTCATTCATGACTCATATTTTTGAGTTGTTTCATATATTGCATGCAATATTTTAGGTTTGAAAGTTCCAAAGAACCATGTGTCACATGTGAATAAAGCTAAAAGTAGAGTAGCGCAGTGGAATATTAAATTGACATGCAACAGTGCACTGATTAAAAGTAATAAAGGTAATGTTTATTGACAAGATAAACAAAAGTAATGGTAAATAATTAGGAAAAAGGTAAACTCCTTCTGTCAAAGGCAAACTATGCCAATTATGAAACATAACATAAAAGCAATAATTAATTCAAACAATACAATTAACTTTAACACACCTCTATGTAAAAATAAATAGTATTTAAGCCTTAAACTCCTTTCAAACTTAACGAATTAGCAACATAAATACAAATGCAAATACCTAAGCTGAATCTAGTCTATAATCTAAACAAATACTCTTCAGCTAGAAAGCAATACCAAAAACTTAAATACTAAAATTGAATAGCAAATAGCTTACTGGCTAAACAACTAAACTGCAATACATCAGTCACATAGATATGGCTTAAACTGAAACAGTAATAGGAATGAACAGCTTAATAGCTAAAAGTCTAAACCGTAAACCAACAGCCACATAGGTAGACTTAATCAGAAACAGCGCTTTGATTGGGTCGGCCACAAAATCATAAAAATAAAGCAAACCCTACCTTTGTATCTATTAATTAACTAAATACAAAATGCCAAGATATACGATAAACGCATAGACTTCTAAAAGATTTACATATACAATCAAAACAGTTAGCACATGTACATATAAGTAAATTCGTACAATCCAGCTAAATAAACACGCAGCCTACAAGCCACACTCGTAAAAAGTTCTAACTGCGTGAGTATAGATTTAGTACGTAATAATTTAGAAAGTCTTAAACGGAATAAAGTCCAAAATCCGGGCAAAGTCGTTATTTTAATTTACAAGCAACAGGGAATTAAAGTTTACACTTGAGACAACTTCAATGACGTAACAACTTAACAAAGCACGTACATAATTGCATAAAGTTCCGAGCTCTCCTGTTGACTTTACTAGTAAATAAATAGTCACTTCAGTTCTAAAAATATAACCAACAAAACATATCACTGATTATGCTTAACATAAAATAACAAATACAGGAAAACCTACGAAGACGAGTAATTGCTTAATGCGGCGCATATCACACTAGCAACACCCAATTACGGTGAAGCCGAATTCGCCGACAAAATATGCCCACATTCCGCATGGCCACAAACCACACACTATCATGTCTCCGTACAGCTCCCTGTAAAACAGCTCCTTAAAAGCTGCCTTTATTAATTCGGCTTTGCAGCCCACAATAAAAGACGCACTTACGGCTGCGAAGCAACAGTTAGCTATGGAACATCTCGGACCTCGGGAAGGGATTACGAATGCTGCGGAGAACCACAACTCGCTCCGTCGTCTCTCTCTCTCTACGTCGGTGCAAACCTCCGCCCGCTGGGCTTTCCCGCACGATGTGGCGTTTGCCAACGAAGCAAATGTCGGCTCCGTAGTCGTCTCCGTCGTCGGGGCTTGGGGCTTCTCTCTCACGTTCAGCCTGCCAATGGCATAGCACCCAATGTGCTTTTTCTTAGCTTTCGTCGGGAGCTCCAACTTCTTAAAACCGCTGTCGGTCGTCTCTTTTCTCTCTCTGTCGTTCTCCCTCGTCTCTCTCCGCGAGTCCGCACTTGCAAGTCTCTCTCCTCTGTCATTGGCTCCTGCGTCTTGATGTTCTATCCGACGCTGATGACGTCGCCTCCGTTTTCGCCCGGAATTGTAAAATATTCGAGAACGAAAACGAGCGTCTATGTCAGCGGAATTGAAGATGGTATTAGAATTCCGTGACACCATGATGGTTCAACTAAATCATGTGTCATTGTACCAATTTTTGAACCAGGAACCTTCTACTCACCGTGCATAAGTGTCAACCAATTGCGCCACTGTGAACATGGAAACATTAAATCTATCTACATGTCCATGGGGTCGACTGGAGCAATACGCTCTTCGCAGGGTCTGTCTTACAGGCATGATATTTTTCTTAAGGTAATTAAAGAATGACGAAAATAGGATTTTTCTCACGCAAACCTTAGATGTTTATATAGTTGATGAAAATATTAAAGAAAATTCCACAGCTTGGGTTCGAATCAAGAATCTTCTGCTCACCATGCGGACTCGCCAATCAATTGCAGAAACTGTGCACATGGAATCATTATCAATATCCACATCTCCTTAGAGCTGGATTGAGCAGTACCCAGTTCGCAGACTGGGAGTAAATGTCCTGCTGCCGTAATATTCGTGTGAATCTCTAAAGAGGATTTTTCTCACGCCAAGCCTTTGATGTTTATATAATTGATGTTAACAGGATAGAAAATTCCACAGCATATGTTCGAAGCAGAACCCTACTGCTCACCGTGCAGAAGCGTCAACCAATTGCGCCACTGTGGGCATGGAAGCATTAAAGCTAACAACATGTCCTTAGGGCTGGTTGGAGCACTATCCTTGTTGCAGACTGGGACTATCTATCTTACTGGCGTAATATACGTCTAAAAGTAAAGAATGATCTAAACGGGATTTTTTTCACGCCAAACCTTAGATGTTTAAATAATTGATGAGAATAGGAAACAAAATTCCACAGCCTGCGTTCGAACCAGGAACCTTCTGCTCACCGTGTAGATACGTTAAGCAACTGCAGCTGCGTGGATATGGAAGCATTAACGCTATCTGCATGTCCTTATGACTGATTGGATCAGTACCCTGTTCGCAGACTGGGACTATCTATCCTCCTGATGTAATATTCGTCTGAAAATAAGTAAAGAATGATCTAAAAAAGATTTTTCTCATGCCAAACCATAGGCATATAAATAATTGATGAAAATAAGAAAAGAAAATTCTATGGGTCTTAGATTTTGTCATAACCACAAAATATAAGCTGAGGTCAGATTTTAATTTAAGAAGCAATAATAAGTTAGAATTATTTTAACGAATGTTCAACATTTTTTAGATTCTTTTTAGCATCATTATAAGTTATTCTCATTACGTTTTCCATCAGTTTTCAATGTTTAATCAATTTGATTCATGAGCAATTAGTTATAAATTAAGATAATAGGTTTTAGTATATATTAAGAGCATTTATCCTGATCCAGAAGTCCCTTATTGTATAGTTATCTCATTAAGCTGATTCGTACCGTCAAGATTAAGGGGCCTTGTTACCCTTTAAAAATGTCTGACACAAAGTTGCGAAATCTAAATGCTTCAGGGTACAATATGATAAATTACCTTTTTTCGCAAATAGTTAAAACAAAAAGATTTCCCCGGGCCCTATCAACTCCTATCTTTAAAAAAGGTAACCCCATGGTTATTTTTAATTACCACCCGATTTCGGTGCTGTCTCCAATGACCAATATCGTAGAAAAGTGGTTTTTCATCGCCTAACTGAGTTTATTTGGTCCCAAATACCCGACCAGCAGAAAGGGAGCAGGGCCGGCCATAAAGTCTCTAGACACCACCACATATTGTAGCGAACCTCCCCTCTTGAGCCAATTTTTTTTCGTTCGTTTCATTAAAAAAATCTATGTGTACGTTTTTATTGTATTGCTGTAACGTGCAAATATATCTGAGTATCAACAGATGAGCGCAGTGGAACGAAGCGCACGCACAGTGACGGTATTAATTGATATAAATAGAATTAATTAATTAATAACAATAAATAAAACCATGGTAGATACGCAATTAGTAATCTTAATAACAATCAAAATAGAATTAATAATCAGAAACACGTATCTTATTGATAACCAGAATTTTTACATGGCTAAGAAACAAGAATGGAGGAACATGAATTGAATATCAATCGCAAATTATACGTAACCTATGAATAGCCACTAACTTGTATGCATCATTCTGATAAAATACAATATTAGAAATTGTATAACGAATACGAAGTTAAACACAATGCCTTAACTCTATGTATACACACAACTACATTAGAATATCACTTCAGGCAAAGTACAAATCATGGAATAAACATTTCCGGAATTGCTAAATAACAATTATTTACGTCAATGGCAAGCGCAATAATTTTAAACCGCAACTTCAAGCCTATCCATCAACTATCGTTATAATACCAAACGACATTCTTATAATGTAACGTTCATCTGAGGTAAAACGGAAATATACGATAAATAGTCCCTTCAGGTAAATAACAATGAGCCCAAACAGGTAAGTAATATAACTGTACAAGTATAGTCCAATCAAGTAATTAGTCTATTTTAAAATTAGTTCAATTAAAGCCCTCTATTAATAAATATATATATATATATATATGCAGTTCACATTTGCTAATCCTATTCCACTGAAAAAGTTACATCGGCATCTCAAACATCGAAATAGAAATAATTAGCATTATTAACGCAGCACTAAGAGAGCAGTGAACGAAACTACTAGCAATTTCATCTTAACATATATATTTTGGTAGAACACCACACCAGCTGCCCAAAATAGCTCATTCGATGAGACGGAAAATTAAGCACTACCGTCGTTATAACAAAGTTAAGCTTGGGCTAAGGCAAAACCAAGGTAGCTCGAAAAGTAGGACGCCATTCCATATGGCCATAAGCACGTTACTGCAGAGGAACTGCGTAGTTCCCGCCAATGTAATCCATAAAAGAAACTTTAGTCAACAGGGCATTACTGCCCACACTTACTAATGATGCCGAGCAGTCGGCCACGGTCCTATAGAACACCGTTGTTGTTTCGCTCTCATTTGCCGAGCGAAGCCATTTACCGCTCTCGCCACCAACTTCCTTCCATTTACATGAACAGGGCATTCTATTTACATGGCAAGGGGAAGAGTTAGTTTCTCTACTTATCATCATCATCATCATCATCATCAACATCATCATTTCTCGGAAACGGTGCGTTCTTCGGCTTATGTTCATAGGGAGTTTTTTGTTCCATGCTATTCCAAAATCGGGGGGAAACTCTAATCCACAAGGGGAATTGAATTAGAGGTTCCCTCCGATTTTCGTTGTTCCAATCTACAGTTTTTGCTCATTTAATTTCAGTCCTTGCTATTGAATATGCATAATAACGACCACGGGCACCCTATATTTCGAAATGGCAATGAAGAAATGAATGAGTATTGGTCAGAGAAGTAATAAGTTATCCACGCGTCAGAAACATCCGAAGAACGGGAGTTTTGTCTACCTCATTCCGTCCCCAAGTTCTTGAGGTTGTTCTGTTTACCTAAAACTGTAATTATCCCCGGGAACGCAGGGCGATTTTGCATAGAATTCCTGTTTTTTGGGGTTTCCTAGGAATGAAGATTACATTCCTCCATTGAAAATTATAAAACAAATTTCAATATATAACAATACATTGAATTCCTTTTCGTCGGGCCTTTCTTAGAAATTATAGTTCTTACACGTTAAAATTTTCTTGAAAATCTTTAGGAATAATCTGTAACTGGA
Source organism: Rhysida immarginata (assembly GCA_023313115.1). Classification (NCBI taxonomy): domain Eukaryota; kingdom Metazoa; phylum Arthropoda; class Chilopoda; order Scolopendromorpha; family Scolopendridae; genus Rhysida; species Rhysida immarginata. Next base: position 423,423 of record JAHWFO010002604.1, read on the forward strand.
GATAACGGAGAGTTCGCAGACTATTGAGAAAGAATGGAAAGGTGAAAGAGAAAGCTGTCCCTTCCTTCAGGCGATAGTTGACGACATAACCGAAAACAAAGCATAAATTAACTCGATTCATCAATTCAACGAGCACAAAGTACTATGCTCTATAATAATCATTTCAAATATTAAAATATAAATTCTTATCCATCGAAATGCAACTGAAGGTCCGAATGAGTATTGGGCAGAGATGTCAGATACTTATCCAGGAGTCGAAATAACTGAACAACAGTTTCGTCTATAGCAGAAAATTATAGAATTACTGAAAACTAATTTATTATTTAACTTAACCTACAGCTGGTTGCCTCTACCAGTGTATATATAAAGAAGAATGTTTTGTCGGTTTGTTTGTTTCTTATACAAATCTACAGTTTTGTGCCGATCTTGACGAAATTATGCACACTTGGTCTTCAAAGCATGAGGAAGGTCACTTCTACAATGTCATGTTTTACAATACAAGTAAACGTTTGTGCATTATAAATAAAATTTCAATTTTTAACAATGCATACAGTTCCTGTTGTTCAGTCTTCTCAAATTGAAAGTTCTCAGAATTTAATATTTTCTCCAAAATCTTTAAAAATGAGCACAGACTGGAGAAAAAAGAGAGTTATCAGAATATTTAGAAACCGAGCAAGTCTTGAGGAATCAATTAGTCATCGCAGTACTCAGGCGGCCTTCGATAATGCAAGCATATCAACAGAAGAAACTGCGACTACTAGAACACACAAAGCGATGAATGGCCAAATTGTGCTTCAAGACATCGAGAACAGAGTGGGATTTTCAACAACAGATTACCAAGTAACGATTATAAGTCCATTCAGGTTGTAGAAGGAGATGAAGCCAGAAACTGTGGACACAGATTAACAAGAACGACAGGAAACCACTATTCCACATCAGATGTTTATTACAACATATGCGCATTTCGGCAGCTTGGCTGCCGAAATGCGCATACGTTGTAATAAACATCTGATGTGGAATAGTGGTTTCCTGTCGTTCTTGTTTCCCATTCAGGTTGTTGGGACAGTAACGATTATAACACACAGAATGAAACGATCACATATATCAGTGTTTCTCAGACTGTTTGCCGCGCTACCTTATTGTGCCGCGGGATTTTAGGACAAAAATTAAAAATTGCCACCCTAAAACTAATAAAATAAAATTAATAAAATTAAGATTTTTTCCGGTGTGCCGCGAAAAATTTTAGAAAAATTTGGATGCCGCAATCCAAAAATTTTGAGGAACACTGGTGAACATGCACTGCCACGCAAGAAGAGATTTGAATTCTCGAAAGTGTACATTTAAATTAAGATTACGCGATCAAGGAATTATTTATTCTAAAATCTGCATTTTAGGGTCTATATTGCTGTTTGATGAATAACGACGAAAAAAGTCGGATAATAGCAATGAGTAGTGTCTTCATTGTACTTTCAACGACGTTTCGAGTATCACCTCAGCCACAAGAACTTTGAACGACTACGGGTTTCTTTACCTGGTTTTATATGGATTGTCCACCAATCAGGTGACAGTGAAACGTCATTGATAGGTGGAGTTGAAAAAAAAGGTCATTATTGTGAATAATAATAAATATTAACTGGAGATACGTCTCCAAGTATAGGTAATGATTTTTCAATTGAAGAATGGAAAGAAAAATTCTATTATTATTCACCAAATTATTATTATTCAGTTGTGAGTTCATCAACTTTCTAATGGTTTGGTGTGGAGAAATTCTCGATCTGCGGGCCAGGTTCCCGTCTCCCATTGGGCTTTCATCCGTGACAACTTGGTTGTCTTTATAACACCATGAGACAGCTTGGCTGTCCGTAGTGTCTGCGATAGCCCAACTGGTAAAGGCATCGGCCATGATAGTCGAGGTTCCTGGTTCGAACCCAGGTCCCAGAATATTTTCTTCCATTTTTTAATAGAAAAATTAATATAGCAGAAGTAATGTTCGGACAACCACTAAAACAAACCATGGGCTGAAATAATTACATAAATTCAGTTTTACATAATTGCAACGCTTCCTGTCACTCGAAATCATTTCATCAGAGTCGAAAGAGTTTTTTGAAGGTTTCAGGCAGTCAGGATATGGAGGATGAAATTCGTCAGAAGCATTTCCCCTCTCGCCCACAGGAGAACCATCTCAACTCGTTCTTGCATACAGTATTTCATTTTTTTTTCACGAAATAAACGCTCTTTAAACTGTTACTGTACTGGTATAAGCTTAATGCCGTATACTGTGGGTTTTATAAATAAAACTTCTAATATTTTTTACTTTAACCTTTTATTTCACTCTCATATTAGCGTATTTGCATTTATATCTATCTATCTATATATATAAAGAAGGATGTTTGTCTGTGGGTCTGTGGGTACGTTTTTTATACAAATCTACAGTTTTATTCCGATCTTGATGAAA
>JAHWFO010002604.1:425887-453105 GCA_023313115.1 Rhysida immarginata
TGACCAACAATGCAAGACAAAGTTTTTGCAACAATGGTATCAACACGCAATTCACAAACACTCTGCACGGACCAACAATATATATCTCATGACCAACAATGCAAATAAAAGTTTGTGCAACAATAGGTATCAACAATGGTTTCAACACGCAATTCACCAATAACAATGAGCTCAAAATGATGATGCAATGATAAAGCAATCCTTTCCAAGAATTATAACAATGAACATAAAATGATGATGCAATATGGATAAGTTTCAATTTGTAACAATGCATAGAATTCCTGTTATTCAGGTTTTTCTTAGAAAAGAGAGTTCTTAGTACTTAACAATTTCTTGAAAATCTTTAAAAATGATCAGAAGCTGGAGATAATGAAGAGTTAGCAGACTATTGAGAAAGAGTGGAAAGACGACAGAGAAAGCAAACCTTTAGCTCCGTGCTGTATTGAGCAAATGGGAAGCAAGTAAATAGAAGAATTGGCGACCGCTAGACTACCCAAAGTGATGAAAGGCCAAATTTTGCTTCAACACAGCGAGAGAAGAGTGGAAATTGCAACAACATCAAGTGTAGATCTGAAGTAAGATTATCTGAGTAAGAAATTATTGGAGCAGTCCATCCATTTTGAGCCTTTAAAAAGCTTTTTTTCGAATTTTCATTAAGAATTTTTACTGTATTAATTCTAAGCATTTTCATGTGTTTATTTTTAAGATATTGCAAAATTTATTTTAATTTTTGAGATTGTTCTGTTTACATCCCAAGTGTAATAATCCCGGGCAACGCCGGGTACTTCTTCTAGTCTATCTATATATATAAAGAAGGATGTTTGTGGGTGGGTGGGTCTGTCTGTACGTTTTTTATACAAATCTACAGTTTTATTCCGATCTTGATAAAATTTCGCAAACATGACCTTCAAAGCATGAGGAAGGTCACTGTCTACCTCAGTTTTCGGAAAAATAATAAATATCGATAAAAAATCGATATTCATGGTTATGGCAAGGCATATTAATGAGAAATATCTCATGACCAACAATGCAAGGCAAAGTTGGTACAACAATAGGTATCAACAATGGTATCAGCACGCAATTCACAAACACACTGCATGAACCAACAATATATATCTCATAACCAACAATGCAAGGCAAAGTTTGTGCAACAATAGGTATCAACAATGGTGTCAACACGCAATTCACACTACGCTCGGACCAGCACAATGACGTATATTAAAGATAGACTCCGAATTCTATTGTTAACAGCGGCAAAAAGTGAAGCAAATTGAGCCATGACAGTTCTGGGCAGGAGTGAGCCGTGGAGTAATTAGCTGTCTGGCTGCTTTGTTTTTGAAGATTTTGGGCCCGAGGAATAATCAATTCAAAATCATTCCTCAAATTTATTCTGCGTCCAACTTACAAACAGACACGAAACAAGGATCAGGAATCATTTTCCACAAGCATAAATCAAAAAATACGTAACTAAAATGAAAATACATAACTGAAAGACGATCGAAACGAAATAGAAATTGAAACCATGATCGAAAAATTGTTAATAAAATATAATAAAATATATCAAATACAAAATAAACGAAAAGATAATCTTATCACTCCGTGATTAGCGTGTGAATGAATTATTAATCAGCTACTTTCATGTTTAGCCAAGTGTTTTGCATCATCTTCACTCACTTTCGGCATGACAGTTCTGGGCATGGAGCTTCCCAATTTACTTCAAGTAACAACAATTGTTTCGGAGTCTATCTTTAATATACGTCATTGCACCAGCAACAGATATCTCATGACCAACAATGCAAGGCAAAGTTTGCGCAACAATAGGCCCGTCGTGTTCACATCAGCAATGGTATAAACGCGCAATTCACCAATAACAATGAACATAAAATGATGATGCAATATGGATAAATTTCAATTTGTAACAATGTATAGAATTCGTGTTATTCAGGTTTTTCTTAGTACTTAGCAATTTCTTGAAAATCTTTAAAAATGATCACTAACTGGAGATAATGAAGAGTTAGCAGACTCTTGAGAAAGAGTGGAAAGACGACAGACGAAACACTCCTAATAGCTCCGTGCCGTATTGAGCAAATCGGAAGCAAGTAAACAGACGAATCGGCGACCGATAGACTACACAAAGTGATGAATGGCCATGTTTGGCTTCAACACGTCGAGAGATAAGTGGAAATTGCAACAACATCAAGTGTACATCTGAAGTAAGATTACGTGAGTAAGAAATTATTGGAGAACCTTGTGAGCCTTTAAAATTTTTCATTTCGAATTTTTACTGTATTAATTCTAAGCATTTTCATGTGTTTATTTTTAAGATATTGCAAAATTTAATTTATTTTTTTTGAGATTGTTCTGTTTACCTACAAGTGTAATTATCCCGGGCAACGCTGGGTTCCTTTGCTAGTATATATATAAAGAAGGATGTTTAAGGGTGGGTTTGTGGGTTTGTTTCTTATACAAATCTATAGTTTTATTCCGATCTTGATGAAATTTTGCAAACTGTCTACCTTCAAAGCATGAGGAAGGTAACTGTGTACCTCAGATTTCGAAAAATTAATAATTATTGAAAAAAAATCGATATTCATGGTTATGGCAAGGCATATTAATGAGAAATATCTCATGACCAACAATGCAAGGCAAAGTTTGTGCAACAAAAGATATGAACAATGGCATCAACACGCAATTCACAAACACTACGCAGGGATCAACAATATATAGCTCATGACCAACAATGCATGGCAAGGTTTGTAAAATATAGATAAGTTCAATTTGTAACAATGCATATAATTCCTAGTATTCAGGCTTTTCTTAGAATTGAGAGTTCTTAGTAACCTAACTATTTCTTGAAAATCTTTAAAATTGATCAGTAACTGGAGATAATGAGTTTGCAGACTATTGAGAAAGAGTGAAAGACGATAGAGGAAGCACTCCTTTAGCTCCGTGGTGTATTGAGCAAATGGTAAGCAAGTAAATAGAAGCACTAGACTACAAAACGTGATGAATGGCCAAGTTTTGCTTCAAGACATGAAGAGGAGAATGGTTGGTTTGGTTTGGTTTGGTTTGGTATCAACATCCTTTCCAACTGCCAAGGTCATTTCAGTACAGTGTTATAGGGGTCGCAAATTTTGCCTCGCTAGGGTTCTTTAACGTGTAGTCGGCAAATGACTACACAGGGCCAACGGATAACTTATCTTCCGAAGGAAGTGCGTGACCTGTAACAGAGAAGAATGGGAATTGCAACAACATCAAGTATACATCTAAGGTAATATTATGTGACGAAGAAATTATTTAGACTAGCAAAGAGGTCCAATAATTGTGAGCTTTTAAAAATTTTTTTTTGAATTTTCATTAATAATTTTTATTGTATTAAATCTAAGCGTTTTCTTGTGTTTATTTATAGGTTATTGCAAAATTTAAACAAAAAACAGAGTCAGAGCCACGCCGAGGTTATCACCTAGCTTATTTGGTAGCACAGCAGATCCAAACATTTCACAAAAAAACATTTGGACTATATTCTATGTGAATATAAATATTTGGAAACTGAAATGCTGATAATGCGATGATTGAACGTTCATTTCCAAGAATTATTAACAATGAGCATAAAATTATGATGGAGTGACAGGACAGAAAGAAGGCAGCGTTTTCCGAGGAGGCAAAGTAGTCACACTTGTCTCCCTTGAGCTTCCTATCAAACGTCCAATTGCTATACGGGCATTAGAAACATCTGAACAATAGGAGTTTCGAATAGAGCAAGAGGGTATACGTTCTACGTCAAGGACAAGAAGAAGTTGGGTCCAAAGAATCCATTGATGTTCCTCAGCGGTGAACATGGACATTGTTTTCATCTGAGGCAAGTCAAGAAGAGTTTAAATAAGTCCGGGTATATTACATAGAATTCCAGTTTTTCGGATTTTTCGTAGAATGTATAGACCCTTCGCTCTGAGTTGTATTGATTGAGTTATTATTTAACCAATTTGGAGTTATAATTTAAGTTTTTCAGATTGTTCTCTTTACCTGCAAGTGTAATTAACGTGGGCAACGCCGAGTTCTCTGCTAGTATAAAATAAATAGCGGGATTCATAACGACTGGGAGTATCCATTAATTGAAAAAAGAGGATGAGAGACAGTAGCTCATGTCTCCATCCGTCAGCATACATGCACAACATTACGTTATGCAGGGAAAGTTATATCCTGCGTTCGGGAACTTTTGAAACACACGGTATATCTTCGTCGTCGTCTGTGTCTTTATTGTTAACCTTACAGCTTTTGTAGGCCATCCTCAATCCGTGGTTCCTATGACCATTCGTGACCGTGGTAACTTTAGGGCCCAGGTACTTGAATGTGGCTTACCGTGAATTCTCTGTTACCTGGTCCTCTTTAGTCAGTAATGTGTTGAGGTTGCATCTTGTCCTCTGGAATATCGATCTAGTGACCTGGTCCGGGAAAACTTTCCTTCTCTCACTATCGTAACTGAGGCGCAGTTCTTCGTTTTTGTCCGCTTCACTAATTTGATATGTCAAATCTCGGTAAAACAAGCAATTGAGGGTTGCCGTCTTGTGTTGTGGGGGGTGGTTGGATCTAAAGGCAATTATGTTGTCAGTGTTCGTTCGTTTTCTGGAAATTCAGAAGTCTATTCTTCTAGTGATGGAGCTTTTTCCCAGTGTTAGCTCCAGAAAACTAATCCTGTTGTCAAATTCGTCTTCCATCATATATGAGATACTGTCATGGAATGTATTCAATTTGTTTAGTATCCCTTCAGCTGTGGTATTCTCTTTGTTGTAAGCGATCAGAGTGTCGTCCACGTATCTTTTGTAGTAGAGGATAGTACCATCATCTATCATGATTGCTACATGTTTATCCCACATGCTTGAGAAGAATTTAGAAATGCTTGCACTTATGGGTGAACCCATCATAACTTTTGTGGGATCCTGTAGAACTGTTTGTTGTATTCAAAGTATCTCTGGTTATGGATGATACTCAGGGCATTTTTAGCGTCTTTTTCTGCTGCTGTCTTCTACTCCAAGTGTAGATAAGCAGTTATCGATGATTTTTATGGTCTCAGCAATCGGGATGTTTGTGTACAAGGTTACGAAGTCCAGTGAGACCAGACTCAAACTGTCATTGACTACGACGTTTTCCAAGGATGCCATGAGTTGGCTGCTATTCCTGTGTGTATGGTTTTTGCCCAAGGGGCATATGCTATTGAGGATATCTTGGTCAGGCTGCAGAATTTGGCTGATCAGCAATTGATGACTGGGTGGATGGGATATAGAGCCTTATGTATTTTTATAAAGCCCTGATGCAGGGAGGGGAGGGTCTAGTGCAGATTGCTTTCTTCTTTATGTCTTTGAAGATCTAGGAAGTGAAATGTTGGTGGCTGACCTGGTATACTATTGGAAGGCTGTGGTTGGATCCTTCTTTAGGAGTATAAAACCATTATTTTCAGTGCACTTCTCAGTCTTTATATATCAACAGTGGCATTTCCTTTGTGAGCCCCTACTATGGACGCCTTATTCTTTGTTAACTACTTCATTATGCTAGTGGCTCTTTCCTGTTATTGTGTCGGGGTCATGTTAGAAAAGATGTTACCGATTATCACTATCTCTTTATGCTGCTAGCTTGCGGGTATTTTGTCTGTCCTCAGGGGGGAGGGAAGCTTCATTAGAGATACTTCAACTTCCAGGCTAAATTGACGAAATAACCATCATTGGGTTTCCTCAGAATGTTAGGTTTTTAGAGGTCTGTCTAGTAGGCTTTCTTCTTCTTGTGAGAAAGTGATGGAAGTAAAGTTGATAATTTTTTATGAAACATAGAAGATCGTGGATTAACGGTGACCATAAATCCACATTCGCGGAGGACGTTACCATGAAACACAGTTTCGGCTCCGTACGGGATATAATTCTGTAGTAAAACGCATCAAAGACCCCCAGAAGATATTGACATATGAAGCATTGATCATAAGGAAACATCTTGTGACAGATAAAGAAAGAACGCTTAACAACCAACTAAACTTTGATAAGAATCCAATACTAGATATTGTTAAGAAATTAATTAAATCCTAAATAAGGCTAAAATAACAGAGACACCACCTATACATCGAGACATATCATGTATTTCATAACTTGTTTACCATTTCTGATTTTTATGACTTTATTTTTGATTTTTTATTTCATTATTTTACTATTTATATTTTGGTATATTTTTTCAATCTGTTGATTAATTCCATCTTCATTATTTCTGTTTTCCCCTTTTTTCAATATATTATCCTATTACTTTCAAAAAAAAATTGCACTTCCCAATCAATGTAATTTAATTGACACCCAATTAATTTAATTTCAGCTTCTTAAAGCAAATTCGATACTTGTGCTTTTGTTTGTATATCCGCCAATCAGGAGCCGTACAGCAGCAATGACATCGACGAAAATGTCAAAAATGTCACTTGAACCATTATCATGGCTTCTGACGCTAGTGCTTCTCCAGTTGATGGCAAGAGGCCAGACCATCTTGAACTTCCTCCCATCATCAGGCAGGCTATTCAGGAAAAAATAATTACAGAAGACTGTGGCAACGAACCAGGCTCCCGCATTTCAAGACGAAGTACAACAGGCTATCGCGGAAGGTCATCAAGCAGATCCAGGGCTTACAAAGTCAAAGGTGGAATGACAAGATTAAGAGTCTGTCCATCTAAGACAATTTTTTTTGGAATACTGTCATGGCCCTGAAAAGCAACAGCGCCATTGAACTGCCTCTTCTACTTATAGAAAGTGGCAATTTTATTAGCAGTGACCAGGTCAAGGCTCAACTTATCACCGACTCATTGAAAAGTCAATTCAATACACCAAAGCAGGACTGTCTGGTTAATATTACTCGTGAAGGCAAAGATGTGTGTGACAAGTTTGGCTTCTCTCAACGCGCTCTTACTCATCCTAATATCATTGGCACCCCCGAGATTTTGAACATCATTAAGCATCTGAAAAACATAAAAGCAGCTGGCAGACCCCATCACCAACAGTGCTTCTAAGAATTTGCATATTAATGTTGTTCGCATTATCACCAAGGTCATGAATGAATGCTGGCTTAACGGTCACTTCCCTAGCGTCTGGAAGGACTCAGTCATCCACACTATTCCCAAGCCGGGACTTGATCCTGCTCTACCCATCAGCTATAGGCCCGTTATCTTACTGCCAATGCTTTCCAAGGTCTTTGAGCTTCGCACAGCTCACTCCTGTCAGCTCCAGGTATGGAGGCTTGTTGCTGATTTAAATGGTCCTCTCAATCTTTCAATGTTTGGTGGTATCGTTTTTCTTGACATTCAAAAGGCCTTTGATCAAGTCTGGCATGACAGACTCATTTACAAAATGACTAATTGTGGCTAAGTGCCTTGGTTTGTTCCTTTCTGATAAGCAGGACCTTCTGTGTTAAGGTTGGTGACTCCTTATCTGCCCCTTGCGATGTTAATGTTGGTGTTCCCCAAGGCGCTGTCTTGGGGCATACCTTGTTTAATTTTTTATACACGACTTTCCTAAGTTTGCAAAATGCAATCTTTACTTGTTTGCTGACGATGGGTTCAACATTACTTCGGTACATAATCCGGTCCACGTTATCAGCGTCTACAGAAAGCTTTGTACCAGTATGAGAGCTGGTTCTCTCAGTGGTGCTTACAGCTGAATGTTAACAGGTGTAAAGCCTTGTTCATCACACGTAAACGCAAAAACCTTCCAAGGGCCCTCATCCTATATGGTAGGAAACTTGAGTTAAAAATTATAAGTACCTCGGAGATGTGATTGACTCCAAGCTCAAATCGAACGACCATATCTAATATTCGCTTAACAAGGCTAAGATAGCAAAGTTTAGTCTCATTGTGCTTCCTGGGTGAAACAGCGCTCTCAGAGTGGACAGCAAACTCTTGTTATATAAGGTAGTGATTCGGGGCATTCTACTTCATGGTATTCCTGCTTGGGCTTCCGTTTGCAAATCGATATGGAAAGATCTTCAGACCTTGCAAAATGTTACCATCTGGTCCATTGCCCAACTTGGCAGAAGAGTTGACAACAACCTCTCCATCTATGAAAATATGTGGATGATCCACATTGGTTCCTATGTCCAAACGCTTCTCAGGAACATGCTGCCCAAGATGGAACATCATGAAAATGCCCTGGTTGCTGGTATGCTGGATAACTAACTCATTATCATGGGTCCTCTCAGGTTTCGAAGACCCCATCATATCCTGGATGTCAATTTCGAGAACATTGACAAGGATAAGTTCTCCAACTACTGAATCTACATGATATTAGATTTTTGGTCTCTCTATTCTTCAATCCACAATCTGATTCTCGTTTCTACCATGAAGGGACTCTTCTATGGATGACTTAAGAGGTTCATCAGGCTTCTTTCCCATTACAGTATACCTAATTTGGTTTACTTTTTGGGCGAGCGTGTAAAGTGAGCTTAGGCTCCTGGACCACTCGTACTACTTTTTTGCTACACTGATCGATTGTCGATTATCCCGCGTTAGTCTATAGCCATTGAAGATTCCCGAGGATGAGGTGAGACTCGAAACTTCGTCGAACGCCAATAAAGACGCTACTTATTGCTGTTATCGGGCCTTTTTTCTCGTTATTTATTCTAGCTGCTACCATAATTGGAGAGGCCCATACATTGGAAGAATTTAATTTTTTTCTGGAATTTTTATTATGAATTTTACTGTAATAATTTTAAGCGTTTTTATGTGTTCATTTTACTCTATACTCACATTTAGATATTGCAAATTTTAATCAAAAAAGAGTCCGAGCAAAGGCCGGAGATATCACCTAGCTTATTTGGTACCACAGCATATCCAAACATTCTCTAAAAAATTCCCCGATATATTTTTACTATATTTTGTGTGAATGGGAACGTTTTGGAAACAGAGGTGGTGATTATGAGATATTTGAACATTTGTTTCCAAGAATTATTAGCATAGAGTATAAAATGATGATGCAATGAGAGGACATAGATAAGGCAGTGTCTATCGAGGAAGCAAAGGAGTCACACGCGTCTTTCTTGAGTTCCCTAATAAACGTGTCTTTCATGAGCTCCCAGACGACTGTCAAAAGTTTGTGTTTGGAAAGAATAGTGAAAGAACGATTACTGGTAAGATAAATTCTGCAGCTCAAAGTCAAAAATTTATCCGGGCATTATAAATATCTGAAACACGGGAACTTCATCTAGAGCAGGAGACAGATATAGCAGAGAACAACGAGACACAAAAACCCTGGAATGCAATAAATAATATTTATTAATAAAAAATCAAATAAATAAATCAAAATAAAAAGCGGACGTTTTAGATAGAGATTATTCTTTGTCAAGGCAAAAAAGATAATTCTCTAAAAGCAAAAAAAAATATTAGAAAATTATCCTGGTGTTATGAAAAGAGACAAACGACAACTGAACATTGAAGAGTACATTTTTTCAGATGGGACGTAAGCTGTGAATACACGAGTCTCATTCTTCCGGAGTAAATTCCACATGAATTACACTGAGTAACCCAAAGAGGCCTTCCACATTATCGAAAATATAATCAGATTGACAATTGTCAAAACAGTGTTCAGAGGGGAGAGGGTGGTATCTCATCTTCCATATCCCGGGAAGGAAAGGTATGCAAAGTTATCGAAGTTGACATCAAAAATATGCCTCGTTTTCTCTACTTTGTATGCCACTTCATTTCCATCAGGTTATTCAGTATCCTAGCCACAAGGTCATTATCATGGCTATTCATCGTCTGCACCATGTTCATCAGGAGATAAGAATAGACTTTCCAATGTGAATCTTGTTCAGATCCATGTAGATGTAATGATTTTTTACGGACCTTCTTCCAAGCTGGGCAGTGGTCCTCAGGCTAACACTCTGGAATGACTGGAGTTCAATCCATCTGTTTTGCATACGGTCACCCACGCAGGCATGCCATAGAGGACTATGGTTCGAATCACTGTTTTGAACAGTAGCAGCTTATTACCGATGCTGAGGGCGCTGTTTTCACCCAGGAGAGCTATAAGACTGTACTTAGCCCTCTTCGCTTTGCTGAGAGCCTAATTTACGTCAGGATTCCAGGAGAGTTTCGGATAGCTGATAACACCAAGTTACTTGTACTTGTCCACCCATTCGAGTTTCTTATTGAACAGAACCAGGAAATCCACCGGACACATAAGCTTTTTATGGAAATCCATTTTCCAACGTTAAGATTTAGTTCCCAGCAATTAAAGCAGTTCTTCGAACTTCTTCAAGGCATTCTGCAGCCGAGTGATAATGTGGGCTGGCTGGTGCACCCATGCCATGATGGCAGTATCATCAGCATAGAAATATGAATTACACTTTTCGGGTTTGGGAAATCGTGCACAAACTAATTAAAGAGATCAGGCCTCAGGACAGATAAGAAGTTTTTTGACAACTTTTGCTTGTTAGGACCTGTCGCAGAGAAAGGATCTCACCACCATAATCAAATCAGAAGGGAACCCGTCTCTAATCATCTGGTAGATTCGCCCCTCGTGCCACACCTGATCTAAATTTTCATTGACATCAACAAAAATCACCCCAAATCACCGCAAAGTTTAGTGAGTTGCTCAGATCTTCATCGAGCCTCCATATCTGCATTTGACACGAGCGGGCAGCTCGAAAGCCAAACAGTTCTCTCCGCATTAAACCATTGGCGAGACAGTGGTCCTTGAATCTGGTGAGGATCGTTTTCTCCAAGACTTTAGACATCAGCGGGATTGGCTGATAGGTCGGTAGCTCGCAGGAATTGCAGGATTTTGCCCATGCCTGGGGATACTTAACAAAAAACACAGCTTCCAAGCAGCCAGGAAAAAGAAAAACTTCCAGCAGTCGCTTATGATATTCCAGATGTCGCAAATGATGTTCTTTGGGAGATTATTTACGGCATTATTATATAACTTGTCTCTACCTGGAGCCTTCCTTTTATCAGATTTCTTATGAGGGTAGCGATTTCTCCGACGTCGATGATGTTCTTAGTTGTAGGCTATGGGACTTCATTAAAGTTGGCAAGACTAACTTCCATAGTCTGGGACATGAGTTCACTCTCGGGATTATTGTTATCAGGGGTAACAAACTGGATCTCTTGGGAATCTGCAATTATTTGAGCATTATGCTGATTATTTTGGACATAGTTACATTGAGAGGTGCGAAGTGGAGGAAGCGTAAAATTCTTCTTCTGAAGAGCTCTAACCTTGTTCTAAATGGAATTGTCGCGAGCCTACAAGCTTTTGAGCTTGTCATTCCATCTAGAATCGCAAAGCGCTTTTACTCCTTCTTTGACTCTTCGGACTAACATGTTATATTTGTTTTTTAGCCAAGGTAAATGGTAGCGCTGCCAAAGCTTATAGGTCTTGTTTCTCTATGCAATCAAGCGTTGAACTCATGGAATGAACATAATTCGATGAACGGACTTGTTTACTAATGGATTAGTGGCAGTGTTTATTTACCTGGTGATAACTTCAACAAGTCGTTCGATGTCATCCATACTGTTTGTTCCATGGAGATGGCAGTCATGGTCCTTGAGGATTTCTTTGAAGGGATTCGATTCTTGCTGATGCTTGATTTCTTCTCTGAGATTGATGTCGACATTGTCGAAGTTGAGCGCCACAGGCTTGTGGTCAGAAGAAAAATTATCCACCGTGAACATGTTGTATGGCTCGAATAAGGCCTTTATTTATGTTATCTCTAGAACATCATTAATAGGGAAATGTTTGCAGTAACAGGTGTCCTCCACAGGTTCAGTAGCATTGATTTCATCTTTACCTTATACACACCTACAGAGAATCGTGCCATTGTAGTTCTGCATTCTGGAGTTCAAGCTTGGGTGTTTGGTATTTAGGTCACGAGCCAGGACAACTGCAATGTCATCACTGAAGAATTCATGGAGTTCGATAACGTCGACAGATTGTTTAGGTGAATTATAGAGCGCCACGAACTTCACTTCACCAACAGAGAAGTCATTGATAAAGATGAAGGCTATTCCAAACCTGCATAAGACTAAGAGACTAATACTTGCTGTTGAATCCCCTTCTTAATGATGATCGCAGCGCCCCCAGAAGCACATCTTGCGGAGTTTGAAGCTATACGATTCTTACAATACACAGAATAACCAGGCAAACGTCTATTTCATACATTTTCTATCTTTCAATATATATAAAGATGGATGTTTGTTTGTTTGTTTGATTATTTGTTTGTTTTTTATACAAATCTACAGATTTATTCCGATCTTGATAAAATTTCGCATACATGGCTTTCAAAGCATAAAGAAGGTTACTGTCTACTTGAGATTTCGATAAAAGTAATAATTATTGATAAAAAAAAATCGATATTCATTGTTATGGCAGGGCATATTAATGGGAAATATCTCATTACCAACAATGCAAGACAAATTTTTATAATAATAAGTATCAATAATGGTGTCAACACACAATTCACAAACATTCTGCACGGACCAACAATATAAATCTCATAACCAACAATGCAAATAAAAGTTTCTGTAACAATAAGTATCAACGATGGTGTCAACACGCATTGCACCAACACTATGCAAGGATCAACAATATATGTCTCATGACCAACAATGCAAGGCAAAGTTTGTGAATATAGAATTCAAAGCATAGAATTCCTGTTATTCAGACCTTTCTTAGAAAAGAGAATTCTTAAAACTTAACAATTTCTTGAAAATCTTTAAAAATGATGAGTAACTGGAGATAATGAGTTAGCAGACTATTGAGAAAGAGTGAAAGACGATTCAGGAAGCACTCCTTTAGCTCCGTGCTGTATTGAGCAAATGTTAAGCAAGTAAATAGAAGAATCGGCGACCGCCAGACCACACATAGTGATGAATGGCCAATTTTTGCTTCAAGACATCGAAAGAAGAAAAAAAAATGCATCTAAAGTAAGATTACATGAGTAAAAAATTATTTCGACTACAAGGTATCCTTGGAGAGGTCCATCCACTGTGAGCAATTAAAAATTTTTTTTTCGGTAAATCAAGTCCTGGTATATCACCTAGAATGGATTTTTTCAGTGAAGAGGTAAATTCCTCTCGTTCGGATTTTTCTTAGAATGAATAGTCTCTTCGCTCTATATTGTGGTGATTGAGTTATTAATAACCAATTTGGAGGTTTAATTTAACTTTTTGAGGTTGTTCTCTTTACCTATAATCGTAATAATCCCGAGCAACGCCTGGTCCTCTGCTGGTATGTATATAAAGGAGGATGTTTGTTTGTGGGTATTTAATACAAATCTATAGTTTTATTCCGAAATTGATGAAATTTTGCATACTTGACCTTCAAGGCATGAGGTAGGTAACTGTCTATCTCAGATTTAGAAAAAAAAATTGCTAAAAAATCGATATTCATGATTATGACAAGGCATATCAATTAGAAATATGTCATGACAACAATGCAAGGAAATGTTTGTGCAACAATAAGTATCAACAATGGTGTCAACACGCAATGCACCAACACAATGCAAGGATCAAAAATATATATCTCATGACCAACAATGCAAGGCAAAGTTTGTGCAATATAGATAAGTTTCAATTTGTAACAATGCATAGAATTCTTGTTATTCAGGCTTTTCTTAGAAAAGAGAGTTCTTAGTACTTAAGAATTTCTTGAAAATCTTTATAATTCATCAGTAACTGAAGATAATGGAGACTTAGCAGACTATAGAGAAAGAGTGGAAAGGCGACAGTGGAAGCAGTTTTTTAGCTCTGTGATGTATTGAGCAAATGGTAAAGAAGTAAATAGAAGAATCGGCGACCGCTAGACTACTTCAAGACATCGAGAGAAGAGTGGAAACTGCAACAACATCAAGTGTACATCTAAAGTAAGTTTTCCTGAGTAAGAAATTATTTCGACTAGCAGTGGCATCCTTGGAGACGTCCATCCACAGTGAGGCATTAAAATTTTTTTTTCGAATCTTCATTAAGAGTTTTTACTGTATTAATTCTAAGCGTTTTCATGTCTGTTATTTTTAAGATATTGCAAAATATAATCCGAAAAAAATGTCCGAGCCAAGCTGGGGTTATCACCTGGCTTATTTGGTAGCACATTAGATCCAAACACTTCATAAACATACATTTTGACTATATTCTGTGGGAATATGTATATTTTAGAAACTGAGATGCTGATAATGCGTTGACTGAACATTCTCTTCCAAGTCTTATTATAATTAGAATAAAATGATGATGCATTGACAGAACACTAATGAGGCAGCGTCTATTGAGGAGGCAAAGGAGTCACGTGTGTTTCCCTTGAGTTCCCTAATAAACTTCCAGACGACTGGCAAAAAATTGTGTTTGTAAAGGAAAGAGAAAGAACGAGTATTGGTCAGAGAAACACTGCAACTAAAACAGAAAAAGCTAAATGGGCATATGAAACATCAGAACAACAGGAGTTTTGAATAGAGCAAAAGGGTATAAGAGCTTCAACGTCAAAGGCAAGTAAAACTTGAGTCTAAAGCATCTGGTGATGCTCCGCAGTGGTAAGGCAAATCAAGAAGAGTTTAGATAAAGTCCCGGTATATCACTTAGAATTCCCGTTTTTCGCATTTTTCGTAGAATGGATAGGATCTTTGCTCTGTGTTTTATTGATCGAGTTATTATTTAACCAATTGGGAGTTAAAATTTAATTTTTTCAAATTGTTCTTTTTACCTACAAGTGTAATTATCCCGGACAACGCCGGGCACCTCTGCTAGTTGTCAGATAATTGTTGATTAAAGTTTATCATCGTACAGCCATAGTATAAATTAGTTGGTCGTAAGGAGCCCACTCAACTGTGGGTGACTTTGGCCAAGATTGAGAAACAGAAGAAAGATGCGTCCTATTTGTTTATACACACCTGGTAGGTCGTTAAAATTGAGGATTTTTTCCTCTGTCTTAGTCACTGCAGCTGCAAAGGATTGTCTACTGTCACTTTGGAATTAAGCATCCTTTTAACCTGGTGCTATTTTGGAGATTTCTTTAGGAGATGAGTGTTGTCCACAACATCTGACGCAGTTTGGGGGTCTTGTTAAATTTTGGTAATCTGTTGACTGATGTCCATCTGGGCATTTGTTTCAACGCGGATCTTCCGTGCAGCCCATGGATACGTGTTCAAATCGCAGGCACTGGTAGCATGATAGTGGCTTCTTGTTCCTTTAAAAGACCTCTGCTACCACTACCAGCAGGCACCAATATGAGTGATGGTCTTGTTCCTTTGGCTTTCCTGAGTCAGATTACCTTTTGTGGGAAGTAGTTGGCTCTTCCAAGGTCTTCTTGGAAGTCATCCAGATAGTATGCTATATCCACATCACGAATCACGTATTTCCTGATCTTCTCAGATTTCAGCTGATGAGGCTGAATTTTTAAAATATTGGCAGACTTCATTCCAAAGACGAACCTGTTGTGAGCTTCTTAGTCTTCCATTTAACTTTGACAGTTTCAGCTCGGCCCGTGTGAACAGTGATCTTTTCCACTACAACATGCTTCTCGAGCTCAGTTAAAATCGTCTTAAGGGTGGCATCCCCCTCGAAGAATCAAAATTTTGACGAAAAATTGAAAAAAAAAATTGTGAATC
This sequence comes from Rhysida immarginata, assembly GCA_023313115.1. Taxonomy (NCBI): domain Eukaryota; kingdom Metazoa; phylum Arthropoda; class Chilopoda; order Scolopendromorpha; family Scolopendridae; genus Rhysida; species Rhysida immarginata. Next base: position 441,494 of record JAHWFO010002604.1, read on the forward strand.
CATATTGAAATTTTTATAGCTGAACGTTAATTAAAAATTAAGATATTAATTAATTTATTTGCGTCAGTATTTCTGTTTAAGAGCTCATTATATATGCATAAACTTAAAATTGCTATATCTTGAGTTCTAATCATCCGTTTTAAAAATTTAAAGTGTAACCATCGTTGGCTGATTGTGTGTCATCAGTGAACTGTCGTGGATAGTTCTTCTTCCATTTACCATCTTTCATGCACGGTGCCTTATCACGGTTTAAAGGACCGCACGGCCCATGGAATGTTCTTTGACAATACCTCGAATAGCAGTGGATCCTGTTGAAGATCTGGCAGATCAGCGAAAATTATATCATCTATTTCAGTCGGTCAGGTTTTTTCTTTAAGCCATACCAACATGTGTTCACGTGGAAGACCTCATTTTTGCCATTCAACCGAATATATCCAACAGCGGTTTGGTTTGGTTTGTTTGGTATTAACGTCCTTTTCAACTGCCATGATCATTTCAGGACGGCATTATAGGGGCCGCAAATTTTGCCTCGCAAGGGTTCTTTAACGTGCAGCCGGCAAACGACTACACGGGACCAACGGCTTTACTTCCCTTCCGAAGGAAGTGCGTGAACTCAGGATTTTCCCCTGAAAAATCCTCGTCGTCCTCGGCCGGTATGGAACCCGCGTACTCGGGCATCAGAGGCGATCACGCAACCGCTGAGCTACCGAGGCCGATTCCAACAGCGGGTTTCTCCAAATATATGGCTTTTCGTAATAACATTAATAAATTCGATTTGTTTTTGCTTAAATACTCTCGCTGTTAAGTCATGACGATCAATCGGTGATTGGCCTTCCAAAAGCTCAACTGTAGGGTTGCATGTAAAGGTTACAAAAAGTTCCGTACGGTCATGATTGCGCACATAGGACATAGCATCTTGAGCATATTCGTGCATGTGCCTCGGACTGCCAGTGAACGTAGCCGGTAATATTACCATCCTTCCTATATCAGCGACATTCCGATCATTAGCCACAGCATCCCGTAGATGAATATTATCATCAACACGCAGTTTTTTCTGATTTAACCTAATATAAAGAAGCCGTTCACATTCGACTTTCGCGTACATATCTACGATGTATCGATAAAACAACTGGCGGAATCGTAAGATGTGGTTTGAAGATCCCTCTCTCAGCATAATGCGGTATGCATAGAACTCCATAGAAGATGTTTTTTTTGCGTCGTATTTCCTGTGAGAGGATCGATTCATTTTATGTTGAAGTGGTAACCATCCTCGCCATCAAAGAAGATAAGAGGATACTGCAGAGCATCATATGAACCGTGTGTTTCTGGAATCCTCAGTAAATTTTCGCTTCGTCTCTGAACAAATATGTCACGGCTATCGTACTCTTCCAGATCAACCATTAGTATGGCTACATCGTTAATGGTTGGGGCGCTAAGACGCCGTTCATGTTCAGCAGATGCCCTCTTGTCTGCCCGCATGACTACTTTGTACTCGTCTGTAGGCATCCTTTCTAATGCTGTTTTAAACATTGTTACCAGGTGGTTGTGCGAATGAAATAGTCTCTGCAGACATAAAACAATGTCTTTTCGAACGCCAGATATATAAGCACATCGTTAATCAGCCTCTTAATATATCATCGCCCATGATGTAAACTTAAAGAAGTTTTGTATTTTCACCTGGAAGGGGAAGAAGTGATACAGCTCTATGGTAAATTTGACACTGAGCCTTAAACGTAGGCAGGGATCCACCTTCTTACAGTACTGATGACGCGTCAAACGATGTCATTTAGAAGCTTGAATTGTATGCCCTTATATATTTTTAGGAAATGTTTGGAATCAGCTGTGATACCATAGAAGCATGATAACAGTGGTTCTGGAGGCATTTTAAGTGGCGGCAGCTTCACTTTTCCATTAGTGCAACATATTCCTAGTGGTTCCCATTTATATTTTTTTGCCTGACATTGTTACATACAACATCCTTCCTTCCTTCCTATTAGGACTTTACGGTGATTACAGTAATCATAATGAGAATTGTAACTGAAAGCTCCTATTTTTAAATCAGAATATCGATTCGCCACACATAGTTATTTCGTTCTACGTCGAACTCGTTGTACACGCATCTCTCTTTCCTCCGAAATTTCCCTTGCCCTTGACATTGCAGCTCCCACACGTTCCTGCTGAATACGAAGCTCTCTTTCCTGCGAAGTTTCCCTTGTTCTTGACGTTGCAGCTCGCATACGTTCCTCCTGCAGACGAAGCTCCCGTTGTTCAGGTGTCTCTGACGCCCGGATAGTTTTTTGTCTCTTAGATCCAGGGTTTCTCTGAAAAATGCTCTTTCTTTTCTTTCGATAGGAATAAATCCTTCGAACGATTATTAAATAGCACAACACATAAATCGTAGGCTTTTTGGTTTGATAATTCCAGTTGATGTATTTTATTCGGAATTAAACTGCAATAGGTTTTGCACTGCTCAAACGTGCCAATCACACAAACACACACACAAAATGAAAGACATACACATTTTCCGATCATCTGAACGCTTATTAGGGAGCTGAAGGGAGACACGTGGACTTCCCTTGCCTCTCAAGAGAGACTGCCATATCTATATCGTCTGTTATATCCATTTCCTGCTCATTGTTAATAATTCTTGAAAACGAATGTTCTGTCATTACATCATCATTTTATGCATATTGTTGTAATTTTTGGAAAGGATTGCTTTATCATGGCATCATCATTTTATGCTCACTGTTATTTGAGAATTGCGCGTTGATACCATTGTTCATGCGAACACGACGGGCTTATTGTTGCAGAAACTTTTCCTCGCATTAACTTGCCTTGCTATGAACATGAATATCGATTTTTAATGAATAATTATTATTTTTCGAAATATGAGAAAGACAATGACCTTCCTCATATTTTGAAGGTCAAGTGTGCAAAAATTCATCAAGAACGGAATAAAACTTTAAATTTGTATAAGAAACCCACAAACAAAACAAACAAACAACCTTCTTTATACATATAAACTAGCAGACGTGCACGGCGTTGCCCGGGAAAATTACACTAGTAGGTGAACAGAATGATCTCAAAAAATTAAATTATAAGTCCAAATTGATTAAATAATACCTCACTCAATACAACATAGTGCAAAAAGACTACCCATTCTAAAAAAATACGAAAAACAGGAATTCTAGGTGATATACCCGGACATTATCTAAACACTTCTTGACTTGCCTCACCACTGCGGAGCATAACCAGATACTTTATATTCTAGTTCTTCTTACCCTTGACATAGAAGATCTTGCGCTATTCTAAACTCCCATGATTCAGATGTTTGAAATGCCCGTATAACTTTTTCCGCTTTAGTTACATAGTTTCTTTGTCTAATACTCGTGCTTTCTCTTTCCTTTCCAGACACAAAAATTTTTTGCCAGTGTGACTCCTTTGCTTCATCAATAGACGCTGCTTTATTAATGTTCTCTCACTGCATTACCTTATGCTCATTATCAATAATTCTTGGAAACGAACTTTCAATCAGCGCATTATCATCATCTCTGATTCCAAAATATTTACATTACCACCGAATATAGTCAAAATCTATTTTTATGAAATATTTGGATCTGCTATGCTATCAAATAAGCTAGGTGATCACCCCGGCATGTCTCGGATTTTTTAAAATTAAATTTTGCAATATCTTAAAAAAAGCATGAAAACGCTTAGAATTAATATCGTTAAACTCTTCTTCTATCTATATATAAAGAAGGATGTTTGTTTGTTTGTGTGTTTGTACGTTTGTTTGTGGGTTTGTTTATTTGTTTTTTATACAAATCTACAGTTTTATTCCGATCTTGATAAAATTTCGCATACATGACCTTCAAAGCATGAGGAAGGTGACTGTCTACCTCGGATTTCGAAAAATAATAATTATTGATAAAAAATCGATATTCATGGTTATGGTAGGGCATATTAATGAGAAATATCTCATGACCAACAATGCAAGACAAAGTTTTTGCAACAATGGTATCATCACGCAATTCACAAACACTCTGCACGGACCAACAATATATATCACATGGCCAACAATGCAAATAAAAGTTTTTGCAACGATAGGTATCAACAATGGTGTCAACACGAAATGCACCAACACTATGCATGCATCAACAATATATGTTTCATGGCCAACAATGCAAGGCAAAGTTTGTGCAATATAGAATTCAATGCATAAAATTCTTGTTATTCAGGCTTTTCTTAGAAAAGAGAATTCTTAGACACTTAACAATTTCTTGAAAATCTTTAAAAATGATCAGTAACTGGAGATAATGAGTTAGCAGACTATTGAGAAAGCGTGAAAGACGATAGAGGAAGCACTCCTTTAGCTCCGTGCAGTATTGAGCAAATGCTAAGCAAGTAAACAGAAGAATCGGCGACCGCTAGACTATACAAAGTGATGAATGGCCAATTTTTGCTTCAAGACATCGAAAGAAGAAAGGAAATTGCAACAACATCAAGTGTACATCTAAAGTAAGATTACGTGAGTAAAAATTTGTTTAGACTTGAAGGCATGCTTGGAGAGGTCCATCCATTGTGAGCCATTAAAAAATTTTTTTTCGGTAAATCAAGTCCCGATATACAACCTAGAATGGATTTTTTCAGTGAACTTGTAAATTCTTGTCTTTCGGATTTTTCTTAGAATGGATAGTCCATTCCCTCTATATTTTAGTGATTAAGTTATTATTTAACCAATTTGGAGGTTTAATTTTGCTTTTTGAGTTTGTCCTGTTTACCTACAAGCATAATTATCCCGGGCAAAGCTGGGTCCTCTGCTAGTTCTTAATGAAAATTCGAAAAAAGGTTTTTAAAGGTTCAGAATGGATGGACCTCTCCAAGGATGCCCTCTATTCTAACTCTACATTATCTCTAGTAAGTGATCATTTTTAAAGAATTTCTTTTTCTTATGCTGATATGAAGTTAACATGAAGTCAATATTTTTTCATGTCAGCATAAGGAGAAGTTGATACTGGCGTCCGCTCCAAAAATAAAAGTTTGGAGAAAGCCCCTTACCATTTTGTTTTTTTTTTGAGAGCAACTGAAATTCAACTCATTCTGTCGACGATATCTTTCTCAATTTTTACGATATTTGCTTGGGCTTATTATAAGAGTAGCTCTATACACTTTGCTAATAAATTATGTAAAAGACAATTTGGTAGCGCATACGCATGCGCAGTTAAGCATTATTTAGTGAAAACGCTCATATTTCATCAACTATTTAATATTTTTCTATTCTTATTGGAGGGTGTTGTGAGTGCTGTAGTTTGTCAAGTTTTCTGTAAATGGCATTGCATTGAGTTGCAAATCTTGCCTGTTATAAACAAAAACTTACGAAAACATTTCGACCTTTTTAAAGAAACCTTTATATCTCCATGAATATACTTGCTATTCCAATACAAATGAACATAGATAAATAAAACAATCCTCTTAAGCATATGCTACAGCTACTATGCATTCAAGTATTATTTTTTACTTGCATTATTTTTTTGGTTCACTTCTTTGGTGGTCCCCTATTTGTTTTCGGGAGAAAACCTTCGCTGAAATATATGAGGTGTAACATCCTTTTTACAACCCTGAAACTTCAGAATAATTCGTCAAGTATTTTTCTAGATATTCGACAAAACGTCTAAAATCGAAAGTGTCCGGTCATTAATGGTAATACTAGCAGAGGTACCCGGCGTTGCCCGGGATAATTATACTTGTAGGTAAAAAGAAGAATCTCAAAAAATTAAATTTTAACTTCCAAATGGTTAAATAATAACTCAATCAATACATCACAGAGCAAAGGGACTATCCATTCTACGAAAAATACGAAAAACAGGAATTCTAAGTGACATACCGAGACTTGATCTAAACCTTTCTTGACTTGACTCACACAGCGGAGCATCACCTGACACTTTAGACTCAAGTTTTTCTTGCCCTTGACTTAGGAGCTCTTATACACTCTTGCTTTGTTTGAAACTTATGTTGCTCAGATGTTTCAAATTCCCGAAGAGCTTTTTCTGTTTTATTTGCAGCGTTTGTTTGACCAATATTCGTTTAATCTCTTTCTTTTCCAGACACATAAATTTTTGCCAGACGTCTGGACATTTGATAGGGTGCTCATGAAAATGCTTAGGATGAACAGTAAAAATGCTTAATGAAAATCCGAAAAAAAATTTTTATTGACTTCTTCAAGGATGCCACTGCTAATCTAAATAATTTCTTACTCACCTTAGATGTACGCTTGACGTTGTTGCAATTCCCGCTATTCTCTCGATGTCTTGAAGCAAAACTTGACCAGTCACCACTTTCTGTAGTCTAGCGGTCGCAGATTCTTCTATTTACTTGCTTACCATTTGCTTAATACAGCACGGAGTTTAAGGAGTGCTTCCTCTGACGTCTTTCCACTCTTTTTCAATTGTCTGCTAATTCTCCATTATCTACTTTTATTGATCATTTTTAAAGATTTTCAAGAAATTGTGAAGTACTAAGAACTCTCTTTGTTAAGAAAAGCCTGAGCAACAGGAATTCTATGCATTTTTACACATTGAAACTTTTCTATATTGCACAAACTTTACCTTGCATTGTTGGTCATGAAATATGTTTTGTTGGTCCGTGCAGAGTGTTTGTGAATTGCATGTTGATACCATTGTTGATAAGCATTTTTGGACAAACTTTGCCTTGCATTGTTGGATATGAGATATGCCTTGGCATAACCATGAGTATCGACATTTTATCAATAATTATTATTTTTTCGAAATCTGAGGTAGACAGTGACCTTCCTCATGTTTTGAAGGTCAAGTATGCAAAATTTCATCAAGATCGGAATTAAACTGTAGATTTGCATAAGAAACATACAAACAAACAAACCCACAAACATCCTACTTCTATATATACTTGACCTTCAAACCACGAGGAAGGTCACTGTCTACCTCAGATTTCGAAAAAATAATAATCATTAATAAAAAATCGATATTTTGTGCAACAATAGGTATCAACAATGATATCAACATGAAATCACAGACACTCTGTACGGACCAACAATATTTATCTCAATAACAACAATGCAAGGAAAAGTTTGTGCAACAGTAGGTATCAAGAATGGTGTCGACACGTAATTCACAAAAGCTCTGTATGGACCACCAATATACAGGGTCTTTACAATTAAACTTCCAATTTGACATGGCCATAAAAAAAGTGGGAAGTTCATACCCACTAAAATAAATTAGTTCAAAAGGTCACCACCAGCATGGAATGGCGCTCTATGCAATATCCATAAACGAAATTAGACACGATAACACAGGTTAACAAGTCTTTAATCATTACTGAAATTAGTTACATGTTGAATGTGGCCTTCATCATCATCCAGTAACATTGTTAACCTGTGTCTTCGTGTCTAATTTCGTATACGAATATTGCATCGAGCGCCATTCCATGCTGGTGGTCACCTTTTGAACTAATTTTTTTGATGTGTATGAACTTCCCATGCCCTATTGTATAATATTACCAAGTATTATAGCTTTTGGTCCAGTAGTTTTTTTTATGGCCATGTCAAAATGGAACTTTAATTATAAACACCCTGTATATCTCATGGCCAACAATGCAGGTAACAGTTTATGCAACATTAGGTACCAACTATGGTATCAACACGCAATGCACCAACACTGTGCAGGGATTAACAATATACAGGGTGATTTACATTATGCAATACTTACATTTACATTTATATTTACATTTACATTATGCAACACAATGCACCAATACTTAAAGGGGGTATTATAGAGGTTAAGATAAACACAAAACGTCCTATGAACATGGGTCCAATTTTGAACGATAACTGAGATATGAACAGAAATAAAAATGCCGCCACCATGATCAACAAATCAATAACTCAGGTTCTGTAAAGCCTAGGGTAAGGAAATTTGGAGGAATAACAGGGTACATAAAACTGTGTATACCGTTAAAATTTGATTGAATTCCAACGAGAAGTTTCCGAGTTACGCATTCAAAATCGTAACAGTGCTCACATGCGAGTACTAAAAAGCACGTGTTACGATATTGAGTGTGTAACTCGGAAACTACTTGTTGGAATACAGTCAAATTTTAACGGTATACACAGTCCTATGAACCCTATTATTCCCCCAAATTTCATTACCAAATTTCATTAACCTCTGCTAGTTATACTGGGTGTTTCATAATTGGTGTCCCGTCTTTAGGTTCAAATAACTACTCAAGGGGAACAGATTAGGGGAAAATGAATATTGATTATTTGGTTTTAATGTCGCCCAATTCAGAATAAAAACATTTCGCGTCCTTGGGGGTGAAGGGGTAAATTTTGAAAATTTTAATTTTGTAGGGGTAGAGGTTAGACCCCAAGTGTTATTTAGAATCTTGTAGAGAATCATGTAAAATGTGGGTTTAGCGAAAAACCCGGTGATAAAATCTCATGCCCTGCCCCCTTTATCGAGTGGGTAAAGTGAAAGGTATGGCTGGCGATGTGGACAAAAACAATATTTATTAAAAAACAATAGGGCCTACATTTGGAAAATTAATGACAATGAATGAGTCGTTACCATGAAAAGCTAATTAACTCGACCGAGCTTTTCACCCCAGGAAAAGCATTATGAAATTTGAAAACTGTACATGGAAAATGGGAAATGTAAAAAAATGTAAAATGTGATATGAAAAGCTGACGTAGAGGTGTTCATACAGAGAAGCATTCCACAGTTTACAGTCTTTGTAAACGTCATTGGGAAATTGTAAAATGAAAAACGAAAATTTGGCCCATCTACCTTGATGGGAAATCATTCTCATTCATTTTCAAATGTACTGTTTTCTAATAAAGAATAAAGTTCTTATAAGTTTCTAATGAGTTTTTCTGTTTTTGTCTAAATTAGCTAGCCATACCTTTTACTTTACCCACTCGATAAAGGGCAGGAGATGAGATTTTTTCACCGGGTTTTTTGCTAAACCCACATTTTACATGATGCTCTAAAACTTTCTAAATAACACATGGGGTCTAACTCCTACCCCTGCAAAATTTAAGTAATAAAAATTTAGCCTTCACCCCCAGGGACACGAAATGTTTCTATTCTGATTTAGGGGATATTAAAACCAAATAATCAATATTTATTTTCACCCCAATCTGTTTGTAACGTCGAAATAACAGAGCTATACATCTGCGCAGTGGAATATAATGAGTCATGTAACAGGGGAAGTATTAAGTATAAATATTTTAATGACATAAGATAAATGGACAAAATGAGGAAATAAGTAGCCATAAAATAACATATAGCACTCAATACCTTAAACTCTAAGGATATCACTATTGTTGCAAAGTAAACAGTAACGTACATTTTGTAACGTAAACTTACTAAGATACAACGTAGCGTTACAATAACCGGATACGGTAACACACAATTTAAGCAAAGGCTCAGTCGCTTAATTTCAATTTAATTAGCAAGAAATAATTATAAGCACAATTGCGAAAACAAATAGTTTGCATCAGTAACACACTAAAGCCAAATAAGGCCACAGGTAATCATAGCCATGAACATACATGATAAACCTCAGTAAATCAACAACAATCATTAAGCATACATATTACCAACATTAAAAGTGGACATGCAAGCATTCCTTACTGTCTAATAACATAAAACACAATAAAGTAAATACATCACATGAACGACACGGTTGCGAAAACAAGTAGTTTGCACCTGTAACCCACTAAAGCCAGATAAGGCCCCAGGTAATCCTAGCAATGACATACATGATAAACTTCGGTAAATCAACAATAATCATTAAGCATACCTATAAGCATACCCGCATCACGTGACCAACATGCCCTAATTAGGGCAGACAGCTAAGCGAAACTCGCAATACAAAACAATGTTTTAAAAGTTCAGTCCTGGGAATGAGTTCAGTTGAATGTCTTATGAATAGAGATACATTCGCTTAAACCACTTTACAAAATTATAATGTTATTGACCTGTAGTCAAGTCAGTTCGGGAAGATCTCTATCAAAAACCCACTAGACCGGAGTTAAATGAGCTGTGCACAAAGTTTGCACGCTCTAATAACAGCTTACATGGCTACGAGCTGCAATGACACACATGACGGAGCCACACTAACGAGCAAGTAGCAACCAAACTGTGCGTATATTTCCGTAAAATTATTCACTTAACGCCACATACATAAACTCATACTGGTCGTGAAAATATGCCCGATGGCCTCCCGGCAAATAGGCACGCAATGCTACTCGCCTATTAAACCCTCGCCGGTAAAAATCATTGAACATCCCTGTAACGAGCTTCGGGTCGCAGTTCGATAAGACAAATGTACTCACGTACGAGAAGGGCAGCGCTGGTAACGTTCTTCCCGGCGAACTCACGTCGGGGCGTCGACCTTGTATCCCGCCGAAGTTTTCCGTTCCTCCCTCACGAGGCTCCGTCACGGGAATCTCCGTCCGGAGAGCTTTACAACAAGGCTCCAGCGCTGCTGATTCTATGCCAAACACTGTCGGTCTGCTTCTCTCCTCGCGCGGGCATTGCTCCCAGCTAGAAGGCTTCTTCTCTTGGATAGCGAACAACTCCTTAACTCGGTTGACCCCCTTGCCTGCCGCATTACCTTCTCCCTCGCACGCTCCAGCTAAACCTCCTTCCAATTTCCCTCTTTGTTGAGGTGAAAAATTCGAGCCTCTCACTCGATCGCTGACTTCGCTCTCATTGGCTCGACCGTGATAGATGGTATGACGACACTGTTTGCCCCGCTCCGCCCCCGCTCTAGAACGGTAAATTATGCGAGAGCGATGGCAGCAGGCAGCGTCACCGGGAATCGAACTCGGTTTCGATTTCCGTGACATTCTCCCCGCCCCCTCCCAACAACAAACTCTCTTGCTTGTTAACCACCTGAAGGGGGATGCTTGCTCCGTCGGGCCGCACAGCATTTTTCCCCGCTTTAATGTTATCGAGTCGTATCGACTCTTTTGGCTGAATCCTGCTGGAAATGTCGGTCTTGGTATAACTTTTACCTCCGTCCCGTCGGTTGTATACACCTCTCTGCTGTAGATGAGTCTTCGGGGGATGACCACAAAAAAAATTGGAATTCACCACTTGAACTGTGTTCCCATCCCACTCACAGTCTTTATTCTGGTTGCGATTGCGTCTACCGCCTTTTTTTCTAGTACGTCTTCCACTTCCTTTGGGAGGCTGTATCTTTGTTACTTGACCTTTCTTATCACCCCACTAGCAAAGGTACCCGGCGTTGCCCGGGATAATTACTTGGATGTAAACAGAACAATCTCAAAAATTTAAATTAAATTTTGCAATATCTTAAAAATAAACACATGAAAATGCTTAGAATTATTGCAGTAAAAATTCTTAATGAAAATTCGAAAAAAATCTTTTTAAAGGCTCACAATGGCTGGACCTCTCCAATGGCGAAATTTTATCAAGATCGAAATAAAACTGTAGATTTGTATAAAAAACATACAAACAAACAGACCCACAAACATCCTTCTTTATATATATAGACTAGCAAAGGTACCCGGCGTTGCCCGGGATAATTACACTTGCACAAACTTTTCC
>JAHWFO010002604.1:455806-513331 GCA_023313115.1 Rhysida immarginata
TATGTAATTAAGTTATTGTGTTATCATTTCATCACCTAAACATTTTTTGTATCTAAGTGAGGTAGCTATGTTATGTTTTACGATTTATATTTGCATCTGCTGATTTAAAGATAAAGCCTACTTTTAGATTAAGTGACGTAAGGTGAAATCTTTTATGTTAAGAGTTTTATTTTGTTAATTCAGACAAGCCAGTCCGGAAACTCTTTGATTTTATATTTGTGCATCTTTTGTATTTACTTATTGTTTTGTTGGATTCTTATTAAAATTATTCAAGTGTGGATGGTTCTCTGACTAAATTGCAGGTCTGTTTGTTTTACTCTGCGTACATTAGTTATTTTCCACTGCGTGTTTAATTGGAACGTGACAATAAGTAAGAGCATTAGGAATCCATCCCATCCTTAATTTGAGCAGACTATTGAGAAAAAGTTGAAAGGCGATATTTGACGGCATAACCAATAACAAAGCATAAATCAATTCGACTCTTCACATCAACAACCATACTGTATTATGCTCTATAAAAATTGTTCGAAAAATACATGTAACTCATATCCACCGTTTTGAACCTTATAGAATGAATGATTATTGCTCAGAGAAGACAAAAATTAAGCCAGGCGTTGTAAACAAATGAATAACAGGAGCTCCGTCTACAGCAGGAACTTGTAAAATTACTGAAAACCAATTTGATTTATTATTTAAATTCCGTGAGGTTCTGTTTACCTACTACTGTAATTAGCCCGAGTAATGCCAGGTGCCTCTGCTAGAAAAGGAAAGCGAAAGAACTAGTATTGATCTGCGAAATTATGCAACTAAAGGTCAAAAAGCTATACGGGCGTTGGAAACATCTGAACAACAGGAACTTGGTCTATAATTCGGGTATAAGTGCTTCTACGTCAAGGGCAAGGGAATTTTCGAAGGATAGATGTTGAAGTTTCCAGTGATGAGGATGGGTAGGATGGTTATCATTTTAATCTGAGGCAGGACAACAAGAGGCGACGCAGGGTTATCAGGGTTGGTTTGCATTTTAAATCTGTTCATTAAGAATGGTGGTTTCATCCCACTTCTGAGAATTATAAAATAAAATTGAATTTTTAAAAATACATAGAAATCCTGTTCTCTCTTTTCTTAGAATTGATAGCTCTTGGAAGATAATATATTCTGGAAAATCTTTTCAAATGACCAATAACTACAGATTGAAGAGTTAGCATTCATTTGAGAAAATTGGAAAGATGACATATGAAATAGTCCCTTCGCTCTCGCAACATTTAACAACAACCGATAACTGAGCATAGATCAACTCGACTCTTCAAATCAACAACCATACAGTATTATGCTCTATAAAATCGTTAGAAGGATACATGTAATTCATATCTGGTTGGATGGTTTATTAGATTTTTTGGCGTCGACTATTATGGTCATTTTGCGCCTTTTACACAAGTTATATATGTATGCAGGACAAACACAAACATCCCTGCACACGGCGGGATTCGAACCCACGACCAGGCAGACTCGAGAACTACAGACACCTGCGCCCTAGCTCTCTCACCTACCAGGTCGGCTAATCCATATTTATCAAAATGACCTTTAAGAAATGAATGAGTATTCGTCAGAGAAGAAACAAAAGTTATCAGGGCGTCGTTTGCAACAGGAAATTGTAGAATTACTGATAACCAATTTGAGTTATTATTTAACTTATTGAGGTTGTCCTGCTTACCTGAAACAGTAATTATCCCGGGCAATACCGGGTGTCTCAACAATATATATATATATTGTAGCGTGCAATAGGTACAGAAAAATAAATTGAGGTACGGAAAAATCGTAGGTTTTTTTTTAAGTGACTATGGGTTCCTTCTTTCTCCGCTTGGCACCATTTGGGACGTAGAAGGTATTTCTGGTTTACTTTTTCTCGATCTTATGGATTACTGAGCACGTCTTTTCAGCCTTTCCCACTGATCTTAGTCAACCAATAAAATAGGGACCAACAAGTGAGCCTTTCGCAAGAGTTCCAAGAGAGGTTATTCCTCCCTGACCAATAATAAAGGATTCACTCGATGCCTTCTCATTGCTTTGTCTTTTTTCTCGAATCGATCTTTTATCAGAAACTCCTTTTGAAAACATGTGGTAGGCGCCTGGCCAGGCTTAAATATTTACGCTATTACTATAAAGATTTACGCTTTTTAGAGGCAAGAGTTTCGATCCAATAATGGAAGTTTTTATAGAACCTCGCGGAAGTATGGCTCTTGAAAAGCTATCTCCCTAATTTCATACTTGAATATTGAATCATTTGGGATATCGATATTAAGCCATAATACATTTTGTTTTAAATTTCTTTAGTAAGTTTTATGCAGCGTTCGTACGTTTCTTTAAACTTTATTCCAGGTTTATCTACGCTTAGTTCGGGATGAGTGATCGCATTGCTGATGACTTTTCCAATTGATTTTACCTCTGCCGCTCCTTTGCCCAGCACTCGGGTTATGTTGAATAAGAATATAGAACTGGTTTTAGGTTTTAATATTTTGTTTAATTTACTGTTGATAAATCTTAATTTCTTTATACGATTAATTGTTAATTTCTTTTGTAATTAAGTCTTTTTCAAATTTTATGGTTGAGGCGGTCGTTTTGTTGAAAAAGCTTAGTTGCAACGTTTTTTTCTGTTTTTGTTTCTTCATGCGTTGTGCGCGTGTTAGAGCTTTCCGGCTGGTTGCTGGGTAGTTTTTAGAACATTCGACAGCTGGGAAGTTGGATGGCAGCCAGTCGTGTCGGTTAGTCGTCAGTTGTTGTTTTTGGAACTAATGTTGAATAGAAGGCCCGTGCTCAGAGAGGTATAGTTGGGATAGCTTTGCCTTGACGGTTGGCTTCACCGTCCTTATCCCAAGAATGTCTTTTGGATGCTGTCTGCTCTACCCGCTGTTACACCAAAATCTTGTTGTTTAATCGCTAGAAGTACTCCGCTAAAATACGTTTTCCTTGTCAAGTTTCTTAGGATATTGTAGAATATTCTTCTTAGCCTCCGTAATGGAGCAGATTGATCCCTTGTTGCTAGGGTCGACAAAGTTGATCAGCCAAGGAACTATTTGCAGAAGTAAGGGTTTTTACGAAAGCCTGACCATTGGATTTATGGATGCACCAGCCCCTGAAATGAAGCCATTCTTGAAGTATCGTCGGATGCTTGAACCTAGTTTTCATCGCGTTCGAATGCGGATATCGAACTGATCGCGCGCCTTCATTTTCGTGATTTCAAGGAACGTTCCCCATTGAATTTTCTTCTTCTGTTTCTATTAGAGTTTTAAAAATGTTTTATTCACGTTTCTGTTATTTTTTTAAAAGTTGGTCTACTCCTTGTCGTTGCAGCCGATTTTCCGACAAGCCTTTCAATTGTACTGTCCTCACGAAGTGGCTTAATTTTCTTTCCCTTTTTTTCTCCTTTTATTTTCTGGTTTTCACCAAGTTAGTTTCTCGTGCCTTCGTAATTCACTAATTTACCTTCCCTTAACTTTGCTTTTCTCTCTCCCTTCCCTGTGCGTTTTCTTTTTTCCCTTCTTCTCCTTGTTTTGTCTTGTCGCACTTTCCTATTTTACCCCTTCCTCTTATTTAGTAAAGATTTATATTTTTTAATTTTTATTCTTTTTTAAACAATAACTTGACGCAGAACCTATTAGCGTTTCTGCTTTTATTTTTATTTGCTCTTTTGTTTTTTTTGTTTTGGTTTTTTTATTTTTTCTATTAATCAATCTTTCTGTTTGACTTTATATACTTGTTTCTTTTTTTATCTTAGAATTCTCACTTTATTGAGTTAATCGTCGCCCTTGGACAAGCTTTTGTGTCATTTTATCGACCATCATCTCGGTTGTCCTTTGTAGGCTTGTTTTCGGAATCATAGACTTAATTTATCGGATTAACTCCAAATGGTCATTTTTTAACGGCCTTTGAATGTTTATTTCGCACTTTATCCGTTTTCTCACAGTGTGACCTGCTATTTGGTTTTTCTTGTTATTACGTTTTTACTACTTTTCTTTTTCAGGACCGTTCTCTGGGAACTATTGTATTGTTTATTTTTTCATCTCTTTTATTTCCAACCAAGATTGCTGCGATCCCCGTCCCGCGTTGTTCGCGTTCATCAGCGTTACTCATAGCACGTGGCGGCCAAATTGTCTTTCAATTTCACTTGTCTGGTTCTACTTATAATCAAAACTTTGAGTTGGTAACAAATCAACAATTTTGTTTGGACCCTTGCTCCTCCTTTTGATTTAGTATAGCTGATATCATAAAATAAGAGAATTGGAAACTTTCCGGGATTAAAACGTTAGGGTCCTTTAGTATTAATATTTACGTAGAACGCTGAGTTCTTTTCCAATATCTCTTATTGATTTAAAGTAATTTAATTAATATCCTTAAATAAGCAAAGTATCGCAAGACATAGAGACATAAGAGGGATAGGGGGAGGAACTTGCTTTCTTACACACAGACACAGACACACACACACTCACACACACTGTAGCGATTCGTTTTATTCGCTAGCACTCTACGTGAGGTAGAAAAAAAGAATAATAATTAACCTTTCTCCTCCCTCAAAAAAATTAAATGTTCTCAAAAGAAGACGACTTTATGCTTTACGAAATTCTAATGCAGTAAACGCGCTCGTAAAACCCAGGTTAAAGTGAACAGAAAGTTAATCAGGTGAATTCCCCCCCAAAAAACGCCATCCCAATTGTTGATCGGATAATTGTCAATTAACCAATCGCTTGCTCCCTTAATATAAATTTCAACTAGAAGATAGAATCCTTCACGCGCCTTCCTCATGCTGCGTAAGTGAGACGTATGAAGTTTCACATGCAGTGTGAAATAGGAAAGACAAAAGAGTGAGGCCTCAGATTCCGAGCGAACAAGGTAGACAGGATTTATTTCACCAGAAAATACAAGTATACAAATTAATTCTTAATTATGCAAAATGGGCAGCCGACTTAGCGCGGGTGTGCAGACGAAAGCTGGATGGACTCGTTCCGAGGAAAATAAAAAGGAACACCTCCAGCGGGACCTTTGCTGAGGGGGAGGTGACCTGCAATATATTAAAAGAGGAAACTAATTCATAGGTAATCGGAATTAAGATCAATAATAAGCATTAACAGGCAGTAATGAATTCATAAGCATTACGGTAATTTAAGGATATCTTTACAACCTTCATCAAATGAATGCGAATCAAAACTTATACAAGTTCTTTCTACGGTGACGCAGGACTGTTCAAAAGAATGTTTCCGAAGATACATTGATGTCGCAAATCGGTAATAAAAGCGTAGCCTCAGAGAAATACTGACGTCGAAGTTGGCCAGCGACTTCCGACAGCTGGGTAACATTCGTTGATCCCATTAGCGACACATGACGAGGAGGAAGGAGGCTAAGGGAAGAAAAAAAAACACAAAAGCAAAGAAAAACTACACTACAAACTTGTTACATGCCAAACACATACAAAAGACTACATTAACGACAAGACACCAACAGATAAGTAAAAATACACATCGGGAATGCGCAGTCGGAAAAATCACGAGAATAGCGAGTTTTAAGGAGTGTAGGCCGTAACGATGCATTAAAGGCCAAAAACTGGCGAATTGTGGCGAAGTTCGTTGAGCACAAAATCTGAGATACAGCCAAATCTGCCCCGGACTGTCGATACGCCATGCCCAAACTCACACGCAGTAATAGTGTGTAAGAGATCATTAAGATAATTTCACGATAAATTGCGGTAAATTAACAATGAAACACTTAACTGAAGCGTACTGTCCATGATCAGATTATTCATTTCACTTTCTCCTTTGCAAAAAGCGGGAGGGTTTATCCACTTGGAACGATGAAACTAGGCTTCTGACTGTGAAGGTGTTCGAATCTCAAATCATCACGACTCGTTCCTTCCGACGAATGGTAGCCATCAGGAGAAAAAAGCAGAAAAATCTTGAGGAGGTCATAGCGTTCACAACGTAGCCACCCAGAGCGGGATTTTTCCAAAAATAAAATATTAGATAATGTCTGTCCAAATCAATATTTTCACGGCACATTGAAGGCTAAGCGTTGCCCCTAAATCCTATCCCCCAGGGATTCACAAGGCAGCCGCCTCGTAAACATCACTAGCCGCGATCCTTTTCCAAATAGACACATTTGCCTTGTCCGAAAACCAGGAAAAAAAGCCTCGAGAAAAAGACCGATACACAAAGCGCAAAAGCTCCCAACAATAAGAAACGTTCCCCTCTGCAAAGGCAACAAACAAAGACGTTTACCGTAGGTCGGTGCTCGTTTTAAACAATTCTCTCATAGCTATAATTAACAAGAAAACGGAAAAAAAAATTTTTTAATTTTTTTTATAAAAACAAGTTAGGCAAAATAAAAACTAACAAACACAATATTTTTCAGAAAATTAAACAACACAAGTCGCTTATGAAACACAAAAACTCAGTGAAAGAATTAAATTAAATAAACGGTTTCTACCTTGCGAAGAAAACCGATGAAATGCACTAAAGAAATGGGATTGAAGCTTTTTTTTTACCCTCCTTGCAGATCTTTTCCCCTTTTTTACTAAAGGAGTTAATTAAATACCTGCCTTTTAATAGGCTGTAGACCAGACTCTCATGTCTCCTGTAAGCTCGAAGGATGAAAGAAAAAAACACCGAACCGCGTTTTCTACTGTCACCCCAAAATCGAGGAAAAATTCATTAACCATAGGAATAGTGCTTAAATTAACAAATCAATCATTACACTAAAACTTAGCGCCTCCGTGGAAAAAGCATAATCTTCTGTCAGAGTGTTGTCCAAAAAGGGAGCATACGACCAACCATTACAAAACTCGACACCAGAATGCGTCGCATGCACCTTTTAATATGCAAGGGAGGGCACATTAGCCCTTTTGAGCTATCCATGGACAACAAAACCAGGAAAACTGCTCCGACAAGAAGATTGCTTCCACGGGGGAATGCTACAACACACACAAGCACTGCGTTTACATGCACACTTTCGATCCGGATGGAAAGACCAGTTTCAAGTCAATCCTGCAAAAAGTGGCATGTAAACGTCCTGATTCAACACCCTGATCCGGATCGAGTTTAAATTTGCTGTTTGGTTGAAAGAAAAAATATAGAAAATATTAGCTAAAATAAGTTCTTGGTTGATTTATACCTCAACACAATAAATATCTATAAATAAATAAATGAATAAATTTTAAAATACATTGCATGTTTAAATTTTTTTTTGTAAACTTTTTTTTATCAAAATGTCATTTTTCCTAATTTAAAATTTTCAAATTGTCTATATATATATATAAATTTATCAAAATTTAATTTAATAATTTTTTATCAAATTATAATTATCAATTTAAATATTATATTTATATCAAAAATTTCAATTTAACAATTTCTATTTTTTGTAATTTTATAATTTTTATTATTTAATACAATTAAAATAAACTATTAAATTGAAACAATGGAATCAAGCCAAAAACTGTGGACACAACTCTAGAAAGAAAAATAACTAAATGTGGAATAGTGTTTTCGGAGTTATTTTTCTTTCTATTAAATTGAAGTTTTTGATATAAATCTAATAATTAATTTGATAAAATCTATTATTTTGATAAGAATGTATAAAATTATATTTTGATAAAAATAAGTATAAAACACTTAAACATGCAAATGCATTTTAAAAGTTATTAAGGATAATTATATTGAGGTAAATAAATCAAAAAACTTTAAATAACATTATAGTTAACATTATAAATAACCTCAACCTTATTATTTATATATAGAAAAAAATTTTAATTGAAAACAAAATTTATAGAAAAAAACAATAATTACAAAATTTATTGATTGTCAATTATATTTCCAGACGATAATAATGAGAACATTTTAAAAAATTACATTTCAGCTGTATTTTAGAGGAAGCGTAATTCAAGTGATAAGGCCGACTGAGCCAACAATGGCAGATTCTGTAGCAGATGATAAAGTCTAGTGTACTTTCCTCAATCTAGAGCTTTACCCACAGGGCAACTTATCGGACTCGATCCAGATCGAGTTAGATGCATGTAAACGCGAGGCAATTTTGGATTAACTCAAGTCGATCCAGATCAAAACGTGCATGTAAACGTAGTGAAGTAGAATAAGAGTCGATCGGGGTGTAAAGGAATGTGGAGGGGGTGATTTCTCAAAACATCAACGGATGCCGACACTTTTTCTTTCGTTCTCAGCCCGCTCTGGAATGTGCTAAGGTCCCCTGGGACCCTGTCCCTATATTTGTATCCCGAGGCTATTTGGCAGGGTGTGTCTCTGCTTTTCTAAGGCATTACCTTTTTTGATCATACTCTGAACCTCTTGTGTGGATTTTTTGGGTTTGTCCTTTTTGGTGTGGTTCGTGTTTTAGGTGTTGGCAGTTTGTTTTGGGTGTTGGTCCCTCTGTTTTGGGTGTTGGTCCTGTGTTTTGGGTGTGGTCCTTTTTTTTGGG
Source organism: Rhysida immarginata (assembly GCA_023313115.1). Classification (NCBI taxonomy): domain Eukaryota; kingdom Metazoa; phylum Arthropoda; class Chilopoda; order Scolopendromorpha; family Scolopendridae; genus Rhysida; species Rhysida immarginata. Next base: position 464,276 of record JAHWFO010002604.1, read on the forward strand.
CGTTGCTCCTTTTTTGGGCGTTGGTTCTTTTTTGGGCGTTGGTCCTTGTTTTGAGTGTAACCTGTTTTGGGTGTGGTCATTTTTGGCCTTTTGGGTGTGGTTTTATTTACCTTTGATTTTGAGGTTCATTTTTGATTACTTTTTGCTCAGGTTTCCAATCGTGATCGGCGTCACACAGTTGGCTGATGATCTTTCCTTGATCAATCACGAGATGGCAGCCACGTTCAGGTGGTCTAAGGCTGAAAATAAAATTAATTTCATAATTCTTGGATGTACCCCTCAGCAAAATCCACTTAGGAGATTCTGTCTCACAAGTGAAAACCACCTGATTCCCTTAAATACCCCCCTAAATGGGTAGGGGTTGACAAACAAGCACCTCAAACTGATAACCTAATTACTAATTAACTATTGTTTCTTGAGCCGAAAAGCCCATTTACAGATTCTTCTAAATAAAACTACTGCTGTTTCAAGGTGTATTGTTTGTTTTTAATTTTCAACTAATTGCTACATTGTTTCAATTGGCAAGTATGCATCTTAGTATCGACTAATGCGGTCTAAAAGGATGGGTCTGAACTCGCATCGATGTTTTCTTGCGCTAAGCGCGGGTCATTCCTCTAAAAACGAAGACTGGGCTTGAACTTCAGAAAGCCTTTCAAAAAATTTTCACAGTCGGTAGCGTTCCTGTAAAAGTGAACAGCGATAAGCGGAAGGAATTTTTAAAAAAGCACGTTCAAGACTTTTTTAAAGAAATCTACATCGATTTCGTCGCCACAGAATCAAATTTGAAAGCTGTTACGATCGAACGATTCAACTGTACGTTAAAAACGAGGATGTTTAAGTTTTTTACATTTACCAGCAAACACAGATATATCGATGTCTTACCTGATCTCGTGTTAAGCTACAACCACCGCAATCACAGCGCCCTGGGTATGGCGCCAGCTGATGTCAATGAACGCAATGCCCCAGCTGTTTGGCTGAAACAACAGAGATATTATACAATTGCACCACAAACAAATCCAATTGGAGATTACGTACATATTTCGAAAGTGAAAAACATATTTGATAAAGGCTATCATCCGAACTGGACTGAGGAGGTGTTTGAGGTTTCAAAAATCATTTATAGAAAACCAGTTGTGTATAAAATTAAAGATTACGATGGCAGCGAGATCTCAGGTATATTCTACGATCAGGAGTTACAAAAGGTAAAAAAGCATGAATTTTTTAATATTGAACAGATTATTTGCTGGCGCACGAGGTGTGATGTTCGCGAAGCTTTTGTGAAATGGCAAGGTTACCCTGACAGCATGAACAGCTGGGTACGAGAGGTAGGCCTTTTAAATGCTTGACAAGTGGCGATTGACAACAGTTGGGTCCGAGTACAGCCACCATGTATGAAGACACTGAATTTTATATTACGTTACCATGAAACTCACCTACTGGTGAACAAATTCATTCCAATACAACAGCTCATTTTATTACACGACTGCCAAGGACGCTACGTTTCCATGGGCGATGAGAGGTTGGTTTATCGGAAACAGGTTTCCCAGCCCTCTTCAAGAACATTACGGCTGTAAACAACACTTTCGAAATAGGTTTTAAGGATGATCTCGTAGATAAACAAGTCGATTTCAACTTTGTTTCACCAGTAAGAATTCCGACACTCCAATTTTTCATAAGGTCTGTCCCAAAATGATAGAAACACCTTCAAATCAACTTATTTTTTCACTTTTTTCAGAAAATAAAAGAATAAGTCAATCATCATGTAATCATATATTGTATAAATAAAGTGGTGGGTTATTATGGTGCAAATGTTCTTGCTGTAGTTCTAAACTAAAATACAAAAAAATAACTGTCCCAAAATGATAGAAACACATGCCAAGTAACAAAAATCAAATGAAACATTTACTTACAAATGAAATTATTAACCCACAAAGCCCCCATTCCTATTAATAACCTTGAATACTCTGTCGGCATTGAATTAACAAGTGCTTGAAGCTCACACAGTCGAATCTTATCCCATGCTTTTTGAATTGCGGTTTTCAGTTCTTGTACATTAGAAAACTGACAACTGTCCTTATAAACTTTTCTCACTAAGATATCCCACAGATTTTCTGTTGCATTAAGGTCAGGTAACCTTGCTGGCCAGTCATTCACATGTACCCCATGATCAAGGAACTACTTCCATGTCGATGTCGCAGTGTATATAGGTGCGTTTTCTTGCTGAAATTGAAAAAAGTGACTACCAATGTTTTCAGAAAATGGTAAAAAATGTACCTCCAGAACTTGCTGATAATCTCAAGCTTCCATTCTGCCAGAAACAAGAGCTAAGGAAGCTTTGCCCACCCATCCAAATCCACCCTACACTATTACACTTCCACCGCCTTGTTGCCACTTTGAGAAAGTCACATTCTGCTTCCGTATGTCGTGCCAATAATATGCAAAGCATCTGGCACATCCAAATTGAATTTTTTCTCATCGCTCCAGATAAATATTCTCCAGTTGTCAGCCCAGCTCATGTAATACTCGGCCTAGTTGACCCACTTCTCCTTTTGTTGTTTGTTGAGTGGAGGCATTGTCTTCATTTTTTTGACACAAGATAGCCTGCTGATTGCACAACACGATGAATTGTAGATTTAGATGTGTTGATGTCAGGTTGAGCCGCGATTTGACGAAGACTTGTCATAGAGTTACTCAGTTTCCGTAAAACCATCATTTTCTGGCGTGCGGTGAGAGTTGATGGAATTTTTTTCCGCATATTCTTCTTTTAATCGTAAGAAATTTAAAATTACATGTGGTGATCGTTTCAACTGTCTTGCAATTTCTCTTTGGGAATAACAAAAGCAAATAATTCAGTGATTCTTACTTTTTCAAATTCTGCAGTGCTACTCCTCATCCCATTTTGGTGAAGATAAAATTTGCTGTTATTAATGCTGGTTTAATTTTTTTTTAACATGGAAATTTTTTTTCCAAATAATTTGCATGTTTGGATCTTTCCATTATTACCTATCACTGAGGGTGTGGAGGAGAGAGTAGACTATTTTTTATTGAATTTGTAGGGGTTTTTCTATCATTTTGGGACAGAGATTTTTTGAATTTTAGTTTAAAACTACAGCAAGAACATTTGGACCATAATAAACCACCACTTTTCTTATACAATATATGATTACATAATGATTTTAAGTTGACTTATTCTTTTACTTTTTGAGAAAAGTGAAAAAATAGGAATTTGACGGTGTTTCTATAATTTTGGGACGGACCTTAATCGAAGTTGAATTGGTCTTACAAGCCTATTTGAAAGATGTTCTCTTTTATCATAACACTTCTTTAGACCAAAACGTCACCATGAGTTTGCCTCTGAATGTAGGGATTCGATTTAACACTCCTGAATTCTGTAAGGTATTCAATGTTTCACAAAATACATTCTACGAGGAGCATTTCTCTCTAACTCTGGATTACAACCTGCCGTTTAAGTGGGTGTCCGATTTTTCTGTTACGTTAAGGTATCCCAAGTCGCCACCACTGTACCAAAAAATTGTTGAATTTAAGAGTACAAATTGCAAAGTAGGGTAGCAGCTATTGATTTTCTAAAAGATAGTTTTAGAATGGCAGGTATTGAGACAAAGATGGTTAATGATTTTGTATTGTTTATGGGGTCCCCAACACGATTCATTGAATTCCCAGCAGCTGTCAACATTCGATTTATACCTGATCGCTTCTGAACAAGAAATTGAAAACGACTATTACTATGCCCCTAAATCATCAGTCAAGATGGACCTATTGAATTCTACATACCTGGTTTGGCAGATTTTTACACGGATCTCGATCAAACTACATTAAGCTTAGAAGTTGTTATCAACAAAGGAGATGGACAGTTAACAGCTGGTGATAACAACAGGTCCTGTGAAACTTTTCTTACATTCGCTATTCTCACAAGTCCAGTGTTATCCAGGTAAAACGATAGTTAGTCATATTAATAAATTATATCCATACAGAGCTTATTTTGAAACTCTTTTGAATTATGGTCAGACTTCTAAACAAAGTCAGCTCACAACAGCTGGGTATTGTAAAGCCTCGGGCAGTAAAATGGACAGTGCTGACGATACAAACAGCGGGTTTAAGTTACGTAAAAAACTGGCAAGAAACGGCGTTTACTACATGGAAGGCCCTCTCCATTTAGACATCTTTCGTCAATGTCGATTGCTGCTAAACTCTACGGATTTTCGTCTGAGGCTTTACAGAAGTAAACCCTCCTTTGCCCTGATGTCTGATGTAGCTAATCCAAATTATCAGATTACAATCCGAAAAGCAACGCTGAATGTTGAGAGAGTTAAAGTTAACACACCCACACTATTAGCACAAGCAAAGACTCTGCAAACCACTAACGCGTTTTACCATATCGGACATGTTGAAATGAGGTCGGTGAGCATTGGTACTGGAACTAGAAATCACGTCATACAGAACTTAATTACTGGCCAGATTCCCTCCCGGTTGATTTTTGCATTTACATTGAATGAAGCCCAGAATAATCCTTTTACTTCGAACCCATTCAATTTTTAACATTTCAATCTATCTTTCTTCTCCCTCTCATTGGATACTCATGCAATTCCTCTAAACCCTCTGACGCTGAATTTTTCCTCTGGGGTATACTTGAGAGAGTTTGTACATTCCATGAATGTACTTGGAATTTGGAAAGAAGACAGAGATGTAGACATCAGCCAGTTCGATTACGGTTCTGGTTACACATTTCTGGCCTTTGATCTTTTGGGAGACTGGAATTATTATACAGATAGATATAACCTTATACGTAATGGTACGTTAAGCGTCGAAGTTCAGTTTTCCGAGCCTTTAGCTAATTCGGTGAACCTGATTGCTTATTGTCAATATCAGAATCTCCTGGAAATCAATAAAGAGAGAACCGTGAGCTTCGATTTCACGACTAAAGGTCAATGGATACGCAAGAGCTATGGAGGGCCCTCGAGAGAGATCCATTCACATGTACTATGGCAAGAGGTGTTTTCCCGTCGGATTTGGTACTTCAACTCAAACCTGTTCACCCATTTTTACTCATTGCTAATACGGATGATTCCACTAAGCCAGGCTCTCACTGGGTGGTTTTTTTATACCGTTCAGCAAACAAGCATACATCTTTGCTTTTTTCGGAATGTTTCCTCAACCACAATTCCAACTGTTCATATTTATGCACGCGGAAAAATGGATCTACAACACGGGAATAGTGCAATTTCAGATGTCTGACACTTGCGGTCATCACTGTCTACATTACCTGAAATTAGCAGACAGGGGTTAGGTTACGGCAGTCGTCTTGAACTACACTTATACAAATGAACTGCTTTTAAATGACTTACTCGTGAAATGTGAAATCATCCAAGACGAATATACTAGCAACTCTGAATTTAATACCTGTCAAAAGTTCAAATGGAACCAATGTTGCAAACCTTTAAATTACTCTTTTTAATTATTCTGAGTAGAGAAGTACTCGATCTGGGTGCATATTAATGAGGTGGGCGTGGCCTAGGCACCTTGATTTCCACCAATCAGTGTGCAGTATTCGCATCACGTGACCACCCACTCCTCCACCCCCCCTCCTGACGTCACAGGCGTTCAACCAATCAGCGTGCAGAATGCGACTCACGTGACCACGCACCACCTTTACCCCTCGACTTCGTGTCACGTGACCCCCCAACCCCCTCCTCCCCCTTTTTTGGGCGTTGGTCCTTATTAGGTGTGGTCTTTTTTTTGAGGGTTTTGACACCAGAGGGCGACACAGCTTGTTGTGCACACCCTTCTCTGATGGTAAGGTAATCACGTGATGGCAGCCATGTTCAGGTGGCCTAAGGCTGAAAAAAAATTAATTTTATAATCCTCTGATGTACCCCTGGTGCTGGTGCTGGTGATGAGCACCAGCACCAGTGTGGCAGATTAGAGGCTCCTGATGCTCTCAGCAAAATCCACTTAGGTGATTCTGTCTTACAAGTGAACACCTGTTGATTCGCTTAAATACCCACCTAACTGGGTAGGGATTCGTATACTGGCCCCTCAATATGATCACCTAATTACCATTCACTATTGTTTCTCAGGTAACCAAAATTTTTCCAAGCTCTTTTACAGTTTCTTCTACGACTGCTGTTTCAAGGTGTATTGTTTTGTTTTTAATTTTCAACTAATGGTTACATTGTTTCAATTGACAAGCGTGCATCTGAGTAATGCTGTCTAAAAGGGTGGGTCTGAACTTTCATATAATTGCTTACTTTCAATTTTTCTGTATTTTGTGCGGGTTTTCCTGCTCTTTCATCGTTTTGTTTTTGTTTTTTCTCCTAATTAAATTCTCTCCCGCTAACATATTTGCACACAGTTGATGTCAAAGTGTTCGCACGAAGCCTAATTTGCTTTTTTTCATCTAATTAAAATCTGTCGTATTAACAAAACAAAAACGTACGTACTTGTTATCACACAATTTGTCAGGGCTAGGCTTAACGTGTTCGCGAGGAGTACAGCACCGTTTGACACTACGGTTCGTGTTCAAGCTATTCCGGGCTAAAATGTCTTGCATTTTCCAGCACAGGTATGCGATATACATTTTGCTTATGATGCATTGGTGTTTCCCCATTCGTTTTCGTGTTTTTTCCCGACTAAAGTAAAGCCTGTTTCTATTTATAAAAGTGTACGTAATTGTTATCCCACAGGCCGTGCGAAGCCTAGCGTATCCGAGCCGTGAACAGCGGCAACAACAGATGTATTCAAGGCTCAAGCTAATATAAGCTAAATATACTTGTCTCGTCCGCAGGTTAATTTTAATACAATAGCATTATTGTTTCACATGTGCGGTAGGACTTGTTCATTTCTTACGTCTCGCGGTCATTCGTTACCTTGGAAAATTTATCTCCACATTTCCATATCTCTGTTTTTCTGTTTTGCATTGATTTATTATAAAAATAATTACAATCAATATCGACGCTGATGGTGAAAAGTGTACAGGTTTTTCCGTTTTTAGTTACTATTTACTGATTGTTTTTTATTCCCTATAATTTTAACGGCCGTAATAAAAATAAAATAACATAAAATAAAATAAAACAAAAAAAAAATTCTGACTTTACTTTTAATGTATTTAGGCTCGTGCAAATGTTAAATTTTCTGTTAAGCTGCATTACATAATAAACGTTTAAGAGCAAATTTCGTTTTTAAGGTGTTACAAGTTCACATTTTTGAGGGTGGGGTAGGTCAATATTGTTACTTTTTAAAGCAGACTTCATTACTCTTTTTCTATTGTTTGGTTATTTTGGGCTGTTTTGTTAGAAGGCAAGACAGCGAAATTGTAAGATAGGTGAGAGCTTGAGGTCTTCTCTTTCCTCGTTTGGTTTAGTGGTTCATAGGTCTATGTTATAAGCAGGTCGCTCAATTGCTTACACAGGCCTCTTCCTAATTTCTGCCCGCACTTGGCGTGGCAAACGCATTGTGAAACGACTCAAACAAGGCCAGCGTGCAGCTGTGAACTCCGAAGGTTGCTTCTAGCAACACACTGCTTTGTTGACTAAGAAGGGCTAATGTAATGATAGGCTCACTATTATCTGTCTATTGGGGCTATCTATCCATCGGTGACCCAAATCTGACTAGATGCAGTTGCATTCGTTTTGGGTCTTGTTACTCTTTCGACTGAAATTTTGTTTTAATCAAATTTTTTCGTTTCTCTTTAACATCAATTTACTGTTTGTTATTCTTTCGTTTCAGTCCATGTGAGTCTGTTTGAAAAAAGAAAAATTGTCTTTCAAGGGTTCCTTTGTTAGCCGACCAGCCCTAACTCTTAGTGAGTTGTTGCTTTTATGTGAATTTAAGCTAAAATTGTGTGTTAAAAATTACAAATTTTTCTGTTTTTCAGCACTATTGAGGTTATACGGGCTTCTCGTTACTAATATATGTCTGAAACGATTTGCTGTGATTATTAAAAAGGCACCGTTTCTCACCGTTTCAATTCGATGTGGTTAACATTATCTTCATCTCTCTCTCTCTCTCTCTCTCTCTCTCTCTCTCTCTCTCTCTCTCTCTCAAGGTTTCTTGCTCCTTACGCTTTTGTAAATACAAATGCTAAATGACTTCTTTTCCTCGAGTATTTGTCAACGAAGAAAATTATTCAATGTTTATGCTACAATTCCTTTTCTCTTTTGACACAAGTCACACGTATTTTTCTGTTTTCTTTGCTGATTTCTCACCAGCAACAGGACCCAGTAAGGGCGACATTGGCAGAGTTGACATTCAAATACTCGTTTTTGGACTAATTTTAGGGTTTGCACTGGTTAAGGAAACCACCCACACCTCTTCTTTTAAGTTTCTCCGATTTTTATGATGCTTTCATTTATTCTCAGTGTTGGTAATTGTTCAAAAACGTTGATGACCGTTGATGTCTGTTACTGTTTTCCCGACTATTGCAAATGCATTTGTACTAACATTGCCTATACATTTAATAACCAGCTGATTAACTGACATTGTTAAAAAGTTTGGGCTCTTGAAATTAATTGAACAAAGTTGTTAATCCTTCAATTCAACTATTCTTTTTATTTTTGGGTTGAAACTTAGGATATTTTATCTTCTTTGCTGTTGATTATTTCAACAGTATACGTAAAGGTGTAAGCAGTGGGTACCTATAAATAAATTTGTATATAACTGTTCAGAGCCACTCAGATTGTGTGTATGGTGTTTGGCATGAACAGGGTTGCAGACTGCCTACTAACTGCGCTTTGAGGTAATCCGTGTTGAAAAATAGTCGTGTCTTCCAGTTAGGGTATGCGAAATATGTTGCCTCATTAGTTTCAAGGGTTATTTGGTTAATTAAACTCTGCCTCTTGGTAAATTTTGTTGGCACATTGTTTCAGTTGACTACTGATAACCCCTCATTACTTGGTCGTGTGTCCTAAACAGTCCAGTGGGTAGAACATCAGGTTATCATTCACGGGTTGAGTGATGGTTTGAGTTTGATTCTATGTGGCTATAGGGCCCATATTTTATTCAGTCAATCCCCGTTTTTAACCTGTTAGACACTTATTGTTAAGGTCAAAAATCGTTTTCCTTTTCCTTTTACCGGAGTTTTTTACAATTTTCGACGTCATTAAAAGTTGTTTACGACTTTTGGTTCCAGACTGACCTACGTTTGACAGGTTGAAATATGTTTGATTATGGTTCATATGACTTGTCCCCACTTTTAGTTTCACTGATTTATCATCCCATTAAAGTGTTTCTTTTTCGAGAAACGAGTACGCAAGTTCAAGTATTACATAGGCCGCGATGGAGGTCATGTAAGTCAGCATCTGATACGATAAACGTTCGCGCTAAAAAGGCACAGCGTCTTTCAAACCGCATACGTTAAATACGTTTGTTTGTTTAAGGTGTGTATTACGTGTGTCATTAAGTCACATTGACAGTGTTAGGTGTGTCATTAAGTCAGCAGTTGTTATGTTAAGCGTACGTGCTAGCTGCACTAGAAAGGTATTTGTGTTTTCTGTCAGAGTACATGAAAATGTTGTTTTGTACAACAACGAAGTTTGACTATTAGTTTCACAGCTTTTTTATCTCATTAAAGTGTTTCCTTTTCGATAAATATGCGTACGCAACGATTACCTCGTAAGTCAAGTATAACATTGACCACGTTAGATATCACCAAGTCAGCTGTTGTTATACTTATCGTACGTGTTAGCCTCACTAAAAAGCCAATGCGTTTTTCAAGTGGGGGTACATGAAATGCAGTGCTTTGTACTCCATTGAAGCTCCTCTCTTAGTTTCAAGGGTTTGTTTTTTTTGTTTTGTTTTGTTTTTTTTTTACCTCCTTGAACGATTTATTCCGGACAACTGAGTAGTCAAAAACTTCTTCATGGTGACACGAGTTAATCACATTATTATTATAAATCTTATCTTGAAAAGTCATTCCAACACTAAAGTTTTAAATTTGTTTGACACTTTCATTCAGTCACACAAATTCATTAATGGTGCGTGAACTACAATCATTCAACTCACACGTACTAATATTAATTTTCAACCAAGTGTGAATCTACTCACGATGGGATGGTAGTATTCACTTGACTACAATCTCTCTAATCCGGCCGCGTTATGATGTAGTCAAGTGTGCGTGTATGTGACAAAGTAAATATCTTGCTTTGACAGCCCGGGAACAAATGTTCCCCAAAGTCAAACGGCTCAACATTTTTACACAACAGCATAGTTGAGGTTTAACATCCACTATGTCAGAGATACAGTTGAAAAACACGATTTCATTCACAACACCAAACACTAGTGTATGGACAGTAAGAAATACGACAGGTTTTCATTTTATGCTACATTTCACAATTAAGTTCGAATTAAAAATACAAACAAAAAAAAAGGTCTTTTTAACGGGCCCGCAAAATACTAGCTTCTAAGGCCTACATCTTTAGTACAAACTATTCTTAGGGCCGTCATCTTGGGCAATTTTCGCACAAACTCAGGTTTCATATGTTCAAATACAGGTGCAATTGTTCAGGCGTAGTGAAGGATTGAAATGTGATACAGGAAATCCATCACCCAAATTTATCTAACTTTTATACGCTAAACTCGTTAACAACAATTCAAATCTGACCATGGTCCAATTGGGATTAAGAGTTTTAATAGTTTAAAAGTTGCAATTTCAATCATTCATCCAAACACCAAACAAACTAATTCAACAGGCAACCCTTTCATAGACAAATCAAAGTACTTTCGATAATCACGACGTTGTCCAAGTCATTTTTTATCAACTTTATGGATTAGAACTCAACAGTCATAACTTATTTCTAAGGGATAAGGCGCCAACATTTGACACACGGTGTAACAGCTCACGACGATAATAAAAAATAATCATAATATTCAACAACTCATCTGAACGCAGCGATAGTAACTATGTCATGGTATATAAGAGTTGTAGTGACTGGTAAAGAGACAGCGATACAATGTGACCTGTGTGTGAAAACAGAGGTTCAGGTGTAATTCTGTGAAAACAAATACTAGCTGAAATGTAAGTCTGCGAATAAAATTTCTGGTCCGGGTCGAGACAGAGAAAACTTTCGCAAGAATTTACGAAACTTATGTTGAATGTTGAATGATGCAAATCTCTTTTAGTAGAACCTTTAGTTCAAAATCATAACACACAGTTTTTGTAAATGAGGAATCTCTCCATAGACGGTTTTTGTGCTTGCGGAATTTCTCCGCAGACAGTTTTTGTAAAGGCGGAATTTCTCCGCAGACGGTTTTTGCGAATGCGGAATTTCTCTGCAGACAGTTTTGCGAATGCGGATTTTTCTGCAGACAGCTTTTGCGAATGCGGAATATCGATGTAGACAGTTTTACGAACGTGGAATCTCCCGGTAGACAGCTTTACGATTACGGTATCTCTCTGTAGACGCTTTAGTGATGTCGATATTTACCGGTAAGTCGTTTTATCTTACGTGAAATTACACCCAAATAAACTTGTCCCCATACCACTTTTTAATCCCCAGCCAAAAATGATTTATTTCGAGGATAATTACCCATTATCCATTTGTGCGGGGATTTTCTTATCAATGGAATGCATTATTTTTAAAATTTCCTCATATCCGTTCATACAATGCATAGCAATCAACAACAATAATATACATGCAGTAGAAAGTCGTAGCAAAGAGCCTTTTTGTATGTGGGGTGACAATCGCTCCATTATCGTTGTTAAAGAAATTTCAATGAGCAAAAGACTTCGAGATATTTATGGTGATATTGGACAATAGCTTTTTTATTTACGTGTTTATGGGATGAGTGTAGGCTCTAAACTGAAACAACAGGGGTTTTTAGAAATGGATGTCTTTCCATAATTTACCAACACACCAACTCTACATGGAAGGTAATAAACGCCGCACTCAATTAACCATATGGGGTTATACATCCAAATTACTGATGGTGCAAACGTGAGAGGTTTCAGTGGGCTTCAATGCATAAAGTACCGGAGTCAACGCAGTGTTGCGTGGTTGATCAGCCCATGCGTACAACGACCACATCTACCCCGGGAGATTCCACGTTCGTAAAACTGTCTGCATCGATATTCCGCATTCGCAAAAGCTGTCTGCAGAGAAATTCCGCATTCGCAAAAATGTCTGCGGAGAAATTCTGCATTCGCAAAAACAGTCTGCGGAGAAATTCCGCCTAACAAAAACTGTCTGTGGAGAAATTCCGCAATCACAAAAACCGTCTATATAGAGATTCAACATTCACAAAAACTGTGTGTTATGATTTTGAATTAAAGGTTCTACTAAAAGAGATTTGCATCATTCCACATTCAACTTAGTTTTTGTAAACTCTTACGAAAATTTTCTCTGTCTCGACCCGGACCAGAAATTTTATTCACAGACTTACATTTCAGCTAGTATTTGTTTTCACAGAATTACACCTGAACCTCTGTTTTCACACACAGATCACATTGTATCGCTGTCTCTTTACCAGTCACTACAACTCTTATATACCATGACATAGTTACTATCGCTGCGTTTAGATGAGTTGTTGAATATTATGATGATTTTTTATTATCGTCGTGAGCTGTTACACCGTGTTTCAAATGTTGGCGCCTTATCCCTTAGAAATAAGTTATGACTGTTGAGTTCTAATCCATAAAGTTGATAAAAAATGACTTGGACAACGTCATGATTATCGAAATTACTTTGATTTGTCTATGAAAGTGTTGCCTGATGAATTAGTTTGTTTGGTGTTTGGATGAGTGATTGAAATTGCAACTTTTAAACTATTAAAACTCTAAATCCCAACTGGACCATGGTCAGATTTGAATTGTTGTTAACGAGTTTAGCGTATAAAAGTTAGATAAATTTGGGGGATGGATTTCCTGTATCACATTTCGATCCTTCACTACGCCTGAACAATTGCACCAATATTTGAATGTATGAAACCTGAGTTTGTGCGAAAATTGCCTAAGATAACGGCCCTAAGAATAGGGCCTTACTAAAAATGTAGGCCTTAGAAGCTAGTATTTTGCGCGCCCGTTAAAAAGACTTTTTTTTTTGTATTTTTAATTCTAGCTTAATTGTGAAATGTAGCATAAAATGAAAACCTGTCATATTTCTTACTGTCCATACACTAGTGTTTGGTGTTGTGAACGATATCGTGTTTTTCAACTGTATCTCTGACATAGTGAATGTTAAACCTCAACTATGCTGTTGTGTAAAAATGTTGAGCCGTTTGACTTTGGGGAACGATTGTTCCCGGGCTGTCAAAACAAGATATTTACTTTGTCACATACACGAACACTTGACTACATCATAACGCAGCCGGATTAGAGAGATTGTAGTCAAGTGAATACTACCATCCCATCGTGAGTAGATTCACACTTGGTTGAAAATTAATATTAGTACGTGTGAGTTGAATGATTGTAGTTCACGCACCATTAATGAATTTGTGTGACTGAAGGGGAATTGGAGAATGAAAGTGTCAAACAAATTTAAAACTTTAGTGTTGGAAAGACTATTAAAGATAAGATTTATAATCATAATGTCATTAACTCGTGTCACTATGAAGAAGTTTTTGACTACTCAGTTGTCCGGAATAAATCGTTCAGGGAGGTAAAAAATACAAAACCAAAAAAAAAAACCAAACCCTTGAAACTAATAGGGGAACTTGAATGGAGTACAAAGCACTGCATTTCATGTACCCCCGCTTGAAAAACGCATTGGCTTTTTAGTGAGGCTAACACGTACGATAAGCATAACAACAGCTGACTTGGTGATATCTAACGTGGTCAATGTTATACTTGAGTTACGATGTAATCGTTGCATACACATATTTATCGAAAAGGAAACATTTTAATGAGATAAAAAAGCTGTGAAACTAATAGTCAAACTTCGTTGTTGTACAAACAACGTATTTCATGTACTCTGACAGAAAACACAAATATCTTTTTAGTGCAGCTAGCACATACGCTTAACGTAACAACTGCTGACTTAATGACACACCTAACACGGTCAATGTGACTTAATGACACACATACTATGCACCTCAAACAAACAAACCTATTTCACGTAAGCGGTTTGAAAGACGCGGTGCCTTTTTAGCGCGAACATTTATCGTATCAGATGCTGACTTTCTTGACCTCCATCGCGGCCTATGTAATACTTGAACTTGCGTACTCGTTTCGTGTGAACCATAAACAAACATATTTCATCCTATCAAACGTAGGTCAGTCTGGAACCAAAAGTCGTAAACAACTTTTAATGACGTCGAAAATAGTAAAAAACTCTGGTAAAAGGAAAAGGAAAACGATATTTGACCTTAACAATAAGTGTCTAACAGGTTAAAAACGGGGATTGACTGAATAAAATATGGGCCAAATAGCCATATAGAATCGAACTCAAACCATCACTCAACCCGTGAATGATAACCTGATGTTCTACCCACTGGACTGTTGGGACACACGACCAAGTAACAGTAAAATGTCATAGTGATGTTTTAACCTAAATTTAACTTAAAGCATGTATAGAATGATACCTATAATACACTATCCATGTACGCCCTTAAAAGAGTAAACATTGAGTGAGTGGGATAAAATTATTTAAAATACAACCAACAAACGGAACAATCAGAACAAGAAATCATAGAGAGTAGAAGAAAATTAAACATACATAGTGAGAAACGGTGTTTATAAAGTTTGCAATGTCAATCCGCTAATTTAGCAGCCCTGGGGTTATCAGTATTCAACTGAAACAATGTGCCAACAAAATTTACCAAGAGGCAGAGTTTAATTAACCGAATAACCCTTGAAACTAATGAGTCAACATATTTCGCATACCCTAACTGGAAGACACGACTATTTTTTAACACGGATTACCTCAAAGCGCAGTTAGTAAGGAGTCTGCAACCCTGTTCTTGCCAAACACCGTACACACAACCCGAGTGGCTGAGAACAGTTATGTCCAAATTTGTTTATAGGAACCCACTGCTTACACCTTTACGTATACTGTTGAAATAATCAACAGCAAAGAAGATAATATATCCTAAGTTTCAACCCAAAAATAAAAAGAATAGTTGAATTGAAGGATTAACAACTTTGTTGAATTAATTTCAAGAGCCCAAACTTTTTAACAATGTCAGTTTATCAGCTAGTTATTAAATGTATAGACAATGTTAGTACAAATGCATTCGCAATCGTAGGGAAAACTGTAACAGACATCAACGGTCATCAACGTTTTTGAACAATTACCAACACTGAGAGTAAATGAAAGCATCATAAAAATCGGAGAAACTTAAAAGAAGAGGTGTGGGTGGTTTCCTTAACCAGTGCAAACCCTAAAATTAGTCCAAAAACGAGTATTTGAACGTCAACTCTGCCAATGTCGCCCTTACTGGGTCCTGTTGCTGGTGAGAAATCAACAAAGAAAACAGAAAAATACGTGTGACTTGTGTCAAAAGAGAAAAGGAATTGTAGCATAAACATTGAATAATTTTCTTCGTTGACAAATACTTGAGGAAAAGAAGTCATTTAGCATTTGTATTTACAAAAGATTAAGGAGCAAGAAACCTTGAGAGAGAGAGAGAGAGAGAGAGAGAGAGAGAGATGAAGATAATGTTAACCACATCGAATTGAAACGGTGAGAAACGGTGCCTTTTTAATAATCACAGCAAATCGTTTCAGACATATATTAGTAACGAGAAGCCCGTATAACCTCAATAGTGCTGAAAAACAGAAAAATTTGTAATTTTTAACACACAATTTTAGCTTAAATTCACATAAAAGCAACAACTCACTAAGAGTTAGGGCTGGTCGGCTAACAAAGGAACCCTTGAAAGACAATTTTTCTTTTTTCAAACAGACTCACATGGACTGAAACGAAAGAATAACAAACAGTAAATTGATGTTAAAGAGAAACGAAAAAATTTGATTAAAACAAAATTTCAGTCGAAAGAGTAACAAGACCCAAAACGAATGCAACTGCATCTAGTCAGATTTGGGTCACCGATGGATAGATAGCCCCAATAGACAGATAATAGTGAGCCTATCATTACATTAGCCCTTCTTAGTCAACAAAGCAGTGTGTTGCTAGAAGCAACCTTCGGAGTTCACAGCTGCACGCTGGCCTTGTTTGAGTCGTTTCACAATGCGTTTGCCACGCCAAGTGCGGGCAGAAATTAGGAAGAGGCCTGTGTAAGCAATTGAGCGACCTGCTTATAACATAGACCTATGAACCACTAAACCAAACGAGGAAAGAGAAGACCTCAAGCTCTCACCTATCTTACAATTTCGCTGTCTTGCCTTCTAACAAAACAGCCCAAAATAACCAAACAATAGAAAAAGAGTAATGAAGTCTGCTTTAAAAAGTAACAATATTGACCTACCCCACCCTCAAAAATGTGAACTTGTAACACCTTAAAAACGAAATTTGCTCTTAAACGTTTATTATGTAATGCAGCTTAACAGAAAATTTAACATTTGCACGAGCCTAAATACATTAAAAGTAAAGTCAGAATTTTTTTTTTGTTTTATTTTATTTTATGTTATTTTATTTTTATTACGGCCGTTAAAATTATAGGGAATAAAAAACAATCAGTAAATAGTAACTAAAAACGGAAAAACCTGTACACTTTTCACCATCAGCGTCGATATTGATTGTAATTATTTTTATAATAAATCAATGCAAAACAGAAAAACAGAGATATGGAAATGTGGAGATAAATTTTCCAAGGTAACGAATGACCGCGAGACGTAAGAAATGAACAAGTCCTACCGCACATGTGAAACAATAATGCTATTGTATTAAAATTAACCTGCGGACGAGACAAGTATATTTAGCTTATATTAGCTTGAGCCTTGAATACATCTGTTGTTGCCGCTGTTCACGGCTCGGATACGCTAGGCTTCGCACGGCCTGTGGGATAACAATTACGTACACTTTTATAAATAGAAACAGGCTTTACTTTAGTCGGGAAAAAACACGAAAACGAATGGGGAAACACCAATGCATCATAAGCAAAATGTATATCGCATACCTGTGCTGGAAAATGCAAGACATTTTAGCCCGGAATAGCTTGAACACGAACCGTAGTGTCAAACGGTGCTGTACTCCTCGCGAACACGTTAAGCCTAGCCCTGACAAATTGTGTGATAACAAGTACGTACGTTTTTGTTTTGTTAATACGACAGATTTTAATTAGATGAAAAAAAGCAAATTAGGCTTCGTGCGAACACTTTGACATCAACTGTGTGCAAATATGTTAGCGGGAGAGAATTTAATTAGGAGAAAAAACAAAAACAAAACGATGAAAGAGCAGGAAAACCCGCACAAAATACAGAAAAATTGAAAGTAAGCAATTATATGAAAGTTCAGACCCACCCTTTTAGACAGCATTACTCAGATGCACGCTTGTCAATTGAAACAATGTAACCATTAGTTGAAAATTAAAAACAAAACAATACACCTTGAAACAGCAGTCATAGAAGATACTGTAAAAGAGCTTGGAAAAACTTTGGTTACCCGAGAAACAATAGTGAAATTAGGTGATCATATTGAGGGGCCAGTATACGAATACCTACCCAGTTAGGTGGGTATTTAAGCGAATCAACAGGTGGTCACTTGTAAGACAGAATCACCGAAGTGGATTTTGCTGAGAGCATCAGGAGCCTCTAATCTGCCACACTGGTGCTGGTGCTCATCACCAGCACCAGCACCAGGGGTACATCAGAGGATTATAAAATTAATTTTTTTTCAGCCTTAGGCCACCTGAACATGGCTGCCATCACGTGATTACCTTACCATCAGAGAAGGGTGTGCACAACAAGCTGTGTCGCCCTCTGGTGTCAAAACCCTCCAAAAAAAGACCACACCCAATAAGGACCAACGCCCAAAAAAGACCAATGCCCCAAAAAAGACCAATGCCCAAAATAAAAGACCAACGCCCAAAAAAAGACCAACGCCCAAAAAGGACCAACGCCCAAATAAAGACCAATGCCCAAAACAGGGGAGGTGAGGTGGTTGGTCACGTGATTCGCTTTCTGCACGCGGATTGGTTGACCGCCTGTGACGTCAGGAAGGGGGGTGGAGGGGTGGGTGGTCACGTGATGCGAATACTGCACGCTGATTGGTGGAAATCGGGGTGCCTAGGCCACGCCCACCTCATTAATATGCACCCCGATCGAGTACTTATCTACTATTCTGATTATTATTATTATTATTTTTATTCGATTTCTGTATATAAATTTGTTTAAATAATCTTTTCGTATTCAGATTGAATTTGTGTTTGTTTGTGGTTACTTTTAATCTCTAATATATAAATAAACAACTAATTAAATAAATAAATAAATAAATAAATAAATAAATAAATGAATTACACCATCAATGGTTTTCATGCATTTAATTACATTTTTATTCAAATTTTTTACAGACATTAAAATACATTTTATCATTGCAATACAAACTAATTTTTAGGTTAAATTTTTATTTATCATAATGCAGCCAAGGGAGCTTTCACGTGTCAGGTGCGTGTGCAGGCCGGTACACAGGATTCACGATTAATTCTTCAGGGAGATTGATGAATCACGTTGGTAAACAGTGCTCTCCCAGGTAGAGGCTTCTTCTGGTCAGGGTTGTGTGGTAATAGATCTTGTATTAAACTATTAATGTTTGATCTTCGTATTGACACAGTTGACACAGTTCCTTTTTTATTCCACGTCATAACATCAGATCTCTTTCGAAGTGTCTCGATGAAACGTGTATGTGGGGAGGTCTGCTCAACAGGCAAACTCACTACGTTTCCTGGTCGTCCGTCCTCGTCGTAGGCCTCTTCGAATTCGCTAACCATTGCAATATCGGTGTCAGCATGGGTTTTTTCTTTTAAGTCTGTAGACATGCGAAAATCAGGTGAATAAACGAGTTGTTGTGGATACAGATAAGTAGGTGTATTTTGAAGGGATTGCGGTAATGGCATTTGGGGCATTAACAACGGGTTTGAAGATGTTTGAGGTTCGGTTTGGGTTGAAAGACTTGTTCGTTTCGAATGGGCTTCACGGCATTTTGCTCTTAGATATTTTTTAAGTGTATTTAAATAAAGTTCCATTTTCTGATGCACATTCAAATTTGATGCTTTTAAAATCTCATTGATTTGATAATCCAGTTGTTTATTACGTTTTTTTTCAACATCATTAACCACACTCGGTTCATCCTTAGGTTGACCATGTTCAACGGGACGTGATGACACCGGGATGCTTTAGACCGTAGCGTAAAGGAACTTTTGATATTCGTGAGCAGTAGTAAAAAACTTTTGCATGTTCTTAACTAATTAATTTATTCAAAATAAGTGCAGCTACGTTTCCTAACAAAAGTGGTAGCAGGAATCCGTTTCCATGTTGGTTCAGATAAGTTTTCTTGGCCGTTAATGACATTTTTTTTTGGGTTAAACCTTTTATTTTCCGCAAATGTTGTTTAATGGGTGGTGTCCAGTCAACTCTATGATGTAGAATGTTATGACAGATCTCACACAGCACTTTAACTTGATTAAGAGTTGCATGTTGCATTAATGCTTTCCTATGCTGAGGAGTCGGGTGTTTCAAAGCTCCTAGAAAATGATGATGTTTCCCAATCAGAGGAATCATTATTGTATCACCTCCCTATTCATTCGATTTAAAAAATAGTTCGACAGTTTTAAACCCTCGTTTTATCCACATAAATCACGATAGGTTTTTCGTGCGGAAAAATCTCACTACGCAATCTTAGAACATCAGGGCAACTCTGAGTTAAATCAAGTAGTAAATAACTAGTAGTTAAATTTATGGTTTAGCGACTTCACAATTAAAAATACGGCAAAAGATAAGTCAATATAATAATATTCGTTTATGTGTTAGGGGTCTTGAAATGAACGAATCGATTGAGTTATTAAAAACCTTTCTGGGTGAACGTGGTGCAATTGCTGCAAAACAAGGTCGATGGAAGACAAAAACGGAGAAGACGTCTGAACTGATATATTTAGAAATTCAAAAAAATGAAAAGTTTGACTGGCCAAACCCGAATAATTGGCCACAAGGCATGGAAATACGTTTATTTCATGGACGTACACCTAATCTGTTAGACTCAAAAAATTGTAGTGAAGAGCAAACGCTGCATAGTCATAACTGACTAATGAAATTTACATATGCTAATATGCGCTCGATGATGAATAAATTAGATGAGATTCACTGGACATTAGAGGAAACCTTTAGTGATGTTTTTATTTTTACAGAGACTTGGTTACATCCATTAGTGCCATCCTCATGTTTGGGCTTGGACAATTATTGTCTGCACCAATCAGACCGCGCGTCACGTGGTGGAGGTGTAGCAATTATAACTAAAAACGATTAAAATTCGAATGTTGTAAAGAGTGTGTCGATTGATGAATTGGAAATATGCACCGTTTGAGTGAAGCTACAAGAGACTGTAATGATGATATGTGCTCTTTATCGTCCTACTTATGTTAGCATTGTAAACTGTTAACTACTACTGCGAGTGTATTGCCTGTTGACTGTTGTCATTTAGTGTCTGGTGATTTTAATGTACATTTTGAGAAACCTTGCAACGATGACAAAAGAATATGTGCGTTCTTCGAATCATATAACTTGTATCCCGTGGTTAAGACTCCAACACGTATCACAAACACATCTGCATCAATCATTGATCAGATTTTTGTACCCTATCATTGTAGAGATTATGAGTTAAATACTATAGATATGCGTATGTTAGATCATAAAATGCTGAGCCTAATACAGTTGTCGAATATTGAAGAGGAGGTAAAAAAAACCATCATTGCATACCTTCCTTATGTTGCAGGATGTTAATTGGAATAATGTAAATCGATATTTACAAGATAATGTGAGACGTTTATATAATTATGTTGGTGATGTGAATGATCTAGTATCATGTGCGAATGAAATACTCCTCCAAGCTCTGAATATAGGAGGATTGCATAGTAAAGTGATCATGGGCGTCAATAGAAAAAAACCATGGTGGAATACTGAATGCAGGAGAGCGTGGATGAGTAAGGTTGAAACACATCGCCAATTGCTCATGAGAGTGAACGAAATCACGCCGAATTAAGTAAGGCGTGATAACCAAATATTTAAGATAACATGTCGTGATGCTCGAAGACAATACTGCATGAATTATTGTACAAGAAAGCAATTGTGGAAACTGGTAAACATGTCGAGATCCATAAATAAAATTATCAGAAGATTTAAGTGAGTCATATTTGAAATGGTGTGTAAACCCTTTCGATAGTGAAACAGAGGCAATAGATAATACTGAAAAACAACCTAGAATTAATACTGGGATGACTGAAGGTTGGCCAAACTGGAATATAGAAGATTTATATAATGCAATAAGGAAAACTAATTTACCTAAAGCTCGGAAAGATGATTTGTTTTGTCAGCCTGTCATTAGGGAGTGTATTTGGAATATCTAAGAGATGTTACTATGTACTGTTGATAAAATAAAGAAAGATGAAGTATATCCTAAATCATGGAAGAGAGCTAGAATTGTTCCTGCTTATAAAGGGGGGGGGATAAGAATATTATACAGAAGTTCAGACCCATTGCGATAGTGCCCACCGCTGCAAAAATTGTTGATCATTGCATTTTCCATCAAATGATCAAAATGATCGCGGAACATTTGCCTAAGAATCAGTATGGTGTTATTGGTATGGGAGGCTGCAATATGGCCTTATTGGACATATACAGCTATTGTGTAGTTCAATTAGACTGTGATAAAGCAATACACATTGCCCAGACCGACGTATCAAAGGCTTATGATACAGTTCCGAGAGATATTTTGTTGCAGGAATTGAATAAATTTGAACTACCGTCAACTATGATGAATATTTTGAGATCATACCTCAGTGAAAGGAGTGTTTACACTGTAGGCTGCAATGATGTTGCTTCCCATTTAGGTATCACTCAGGGTACTGTTTTAGCTCCTGTTTTATTTGCTGTCTTTGTTTCAACACTTAATAGCCTCAAGTTAAAACATAAGTGCATTGCATACGATGATGACGCATATTACCTAATTCCATTTGACCCTAATGCAGATAACAGTCATTTAGAAGAGCACTGGTCAAGGGATCTCAATAGTATTAAAAATTGGTATGCGACTCATAAATTCAGGATGAATAAAAGGAAAACTAAACGGTTATTTATAGGTACTGTACATGGAGCAGAGTCAATGCAGATTTCGGGAATTTTATTTGATTCAAAATTTAATTTCGGGTCTCATATTGATCTAGTCGTAACAAAACTACATATTACTATTTTTATTATTTAATGATGGTTTGGTTTGGTTTGTTTGGTATTAACGTCCTTTTCAAGTGCTATGGCCATTTCAGGACGGCGTTATAGGGGCCGCAAATTTTGCCTCGCAAGGGTTCTTTAACCTGCAGCCGGCAAACGACTACACGGGACCAACGGCTTTACTTCCCTTCCGAAGGAAGTGCGTGATCTCAGGATTTCCCCCTGAAAAATCCTCGTCGTCCTCGGCCAGGATCGAACCCGCGTACTCGGGCATCAGAGGCGATCATGCAACCCCTGAGCCACCGAGGCCGATATTATTATTATTTAATGAGAGTTCTATCGAAAGCGCTTGGTATTCATGAGGCTAAAACTATTTGTAAATCACTTTTGCAATCTGTTATTTGTTATGGTATAATAATTTGGGGAAATACATACAATTATCTCCTAAAGCGAATTAAAGTTGCCTGTAATTTATGTTTGCGAGGTTTGTTCAGATTGAAATTTCAGCAATCCATTTTCGAATTTTGTTCTGTTAACCATGTAATGTATTTTGATACTCTAATTATTTTGAAATGCTTAAACGAACTGGCTGTAATTGTAAGAAACCCAGGGCATCCTTTACGTAAAATCATGACTTTTTTTCAAGCTGATCCCTCTGCACGTGGTACGAGACGATACAAATTAGAAATAAGTGAAATATTAACACCTGTTTTCGCCGCAGATGTTTTTTCCTTACAATTCTGTTGGTGTTTGGAATAAGCTACCTCTGGATTTACGAACTAAACCATTCACCTGTCAAAATATAGCATGCAAAATGTCATGCAAACATTTTTATAATAAATTAGTGCATTATATGTTGTCAAATCAATTTAAATGGCAATTTGTTTGAATTGTTATGTTGTGTTTGCTTAGTTTTATGTGGATGTATTATCTGTATTCAATGCCTATTTAAGGCTATTTTAATAAATAAATAAATAAATAAATAAATAAATAAATAAATAAATAAAATAAACTATGGGGTTCCTGGGTGGCAACTTTAAAGGCTTCGATGAGTAAACGTCCATAGCCTGTTTGCAAATCTGTCCTACGTCTCTAGG
This sequence comes from Rhysida immarginata, assembly GCA_023313115.1. NCBI lineage: Eukaryota > Metazoa > Arthropoda > Chilopoda > Scolopendromorpha > Scolopendridae > Rhysida > Rhysida immarginata. The sequence continues at coordinate 487,655 of JAHWFO010002604.1, forward strand.
TGACTTTATCAGAAAGATGAACTGAGTATTTAAACATATTGTATGGATGATTTTTGAATGAGCAAAGAGGTCCTGACTTATTAAAAACAAAGAGAAGTTGAGATGATGACTGTATCGCGTGTAGATTTTCTTCAACAATTTCGTTATTTTTCACGTCTTTTAATAAATAGTCTAAAGTCAGTAAAGCCTGTTCAGGTATACGTTCGTGTATCAACTTTTTCATCTGGCACCCCTGCATGAAATGTAATTTTAGGAAGGTTCAGATTTTTAACAACCGGTGGGATAAAAGCTCCATAGAAGTAAATTATTTCCATAGGTGGCGGGTCCATCACTTCATCTCTATACTTTAATATTTGAGTACTAATATAGAGTTTCCGCTTTCTTAATAACCAGCAATAAGAGTCGAAAAGTATTGCGTAATTTAACAGTTGCAGTTATTTCCATGATGAAAACAGGGGAGATAGAGAAAATTTCTGCAAGAGTTTACAAAGCCTATGTTGAATGACGCAAATCTCTTTTTGAACGGACTTTATTTCAAACGCCACAACATAGGTAATTCATACTCTGCAAAATTATCCAATGCACAGTTTTATCACAAAGGGATTGCAGGTAAGGTTGTTTTTGACAAAGCTGGAATTTCTATGGGGAAGGGTTTTGCAATGACAAAAAATTCTCTACAGAGAGTTTTTGCGAATGTGGAATTTCTCCATAGACAGTTTTTATGATTGAAGAATTTCTCTATATTCGGTTTTTCCGTATGCGGAATTTCTCCATAGAAGGTTTTTACGATTGCGGAATTTCTCCAAAGACGGTTTTTGTGTGGTGAAATTTCTTGGTAGACAGTTTTTATGATTGCAGTAAAAAGCCAGTTAACTGTCTGCCGTGTTTCCAAACATTCGGGGAAACCTAGCCCGTGGGCCCATCCTTGCGTCGCATCCCCAGACCCTTCTCCTTCTCCTCACTTCTCAATCATTTCTCCTTTGGCATGTGAAATGGGAATAATTTGTAGGAGCGGAGCAAATGTGTTATCCACAACTTGCGGTTGTATAATGTCTGTATACAGATAATAACCCTGTATGCCACGCGGAAGATCTATTGGGGTTGAACCCTCACCAATAACGAGTTCCGAGTTGGAAAGTTCAGCTTGTAAACCCGATGTATAACATAGACCCTAGATAAAACTAATATAGCGTCCTTCTGTGCATTTGAAATGAAAACATTTGTTAGGTGTGAGATTGATTTTGTAAAAAGGCTGTTCTTTCAATGGAATCAACTTAATGAGCGCATCAGCAACATCCCTACGACTATCTTAATACCTTTCGGGAATTTTTATGATGCAACGTTCTGGAGTGTCAGGCGGATCAAAATTAACACAACTGAAAAACCCATCATCTGTGTCATTTAAGGGCATAGTAATAGGCGTTTTCAATTTCTTGTTCAGAAACCTATCAGGTATAAGTCCAATGTTGACAGCTGCTGGGAATACAATGAATTGTGTTAGGGACCTTATAAACAATACAAAATCATTAAACATCTTTGTATCGATACCTGCCATTCTAAAACTATCTTTTACAATATCAATAACTGCTACCCTACTTTGCAATTTGGTACTCTTAAATTCAACAATTTTTTGGTACAGGGGTGCCGACTTGGGATACCTTAACGTAACAGAAAAATCGGACACCCACTTAAACAGCAGGTTGTAATCCAGAGTTTCTCGTAGAATGTATTTGGTGAGACATTGAATACCTTACAGAATTCAGGAGTGTTAAATCGAATCCCTACATTCAGAGGCAAACTCATTGTGACGTTTTGGTCTAAAGAAGTGTCACGGTAAAAGAGAACATCTTTCAAATAGGCTTGTAAGACCAATTTAACTTCGCGAACACCGCGCCTCGTGCGCTAGCGAATAATCTGTTCAATGTTAAAAACTTCAGGCTTTTTCACCTTTTGTAACTCCTGATCGTAGAGATCTTGCAGCCGTCGTAATCTTTAATTTTATACACAACAGGTTTTCTATAAATGGTTTATGAAACCTCAAACACTGCTTCAGTCCCGTTCGGTAATCTCAAACACCTCTTCAGCCTTTATCAAATATGTTTTTCACTTTCGAAATACGTACGTAATCTCCAATTTGCAGTCTTGGATTTGTTTATTGTGCTGATGTATAATATCTCTGTTGTTTCACCCAAAGAGCTGAGACATTGCGTTCATTGACATCAGCTGGCCCCATTCCCAGGGCTCTGTGATTGTGGTGGTTGCAGCTTAACACAAGATCAGGTAAGACATTAATGGATCTGTGTTTCTTGGTAAATGTAAAAAACTTAAACATCCTCGTTTTTAACGTACAGTTGAATCGTTCGATCATAACAGCTTTCAAATTTGATTCTGTGGCGAAGAAATCGATGTAGATTTCTTTAAAATAGTCTTGAACGTGCTTGTTTAAAAATTCCTTCCGCTTATCGCTGTTCACTTTTACAGGAACGCTACCGACTGTGAAAATTTTTTGAAAGCCTTTCTGAAGTTCAAGCCCATCTTCGTTTTTAGAGGAATGACCCACGCATAGCGCAAGAAAACATCGATGCAGGTAAGTAGAAGTTTATAACCATCGTTCTGTTTTGACAGACTGGTTAGATCGACCAAGTCCACTTGAAATTGCTCAAATGGAGCATATACACGCATGCGATTACATGGGTAATAATGTCGTACCGGTTTATGCAGCGTATAAGCTCTCACACCCCTTAACCATTCACGTGTCTCTTTTTCAGAATGATTTGCTTGTTGAGCTAAACCTTTCACAACACCAAAATCGGCTGCATTGGCGGGGTTAGAAAATGCATCATCCATAAGTAAAATTAAAATTAAATCAGTATATTTATTTATTTATAAACCGGTATATGCGAGTGCAGAGCCACACTTTTAGACAGCATTAATCGCTACTCAGATGCACACTTGTCAATTGAAACAATGTAGCAATTAGTTGAAAATTAAAAACAAACAATACACCTTGAAACAGCAGTAGTTTTATTTAAAAGAAACTGTAAAAGGGCTTGGTGGCTCAAGAAACAATTGTTATTTAGTAATTAGGTAATCAATTTGAGGTGACAGTATGTCAACCCCTACCCATTTAGGTGGGTATTTAAGGGAATCCGGGGGTGTTCACTTGTGAGACAGAATCTACCAAGTGGATTTTGCTGAGTGCATCAGGACCCTTACTTGCCACACTTAGCACCAGCACCAGGTGTACATCCGAGAATTATGAAATTAATTTTATTTTCAGCCTTAGACCACCTGAACATGGCTGCCATTTAGTGATTAATCAAGGAAAGATCATCAGCCAGCTGTGTGACCTCGACCACGATTGTAAACCTGAGCAAAAAGTAATATAAAATGAACCTCAAAATCAAAGGTAAATAAAACCACACCCAAAAGGCCAAAAATGACTGTAACCAAAACAGGTGTACGCCCAAAAAAGAACCAACGCCCAAAAAAGGAGCAACGCCCAAAAAAAGACCACACCCAAAACAGATGGCTAACACCCAAAACAGAGGGACCAACACCCAAAACAAAGTGCCAAAACACAAAACACGAACCACACCCAAAAGGACAAACCCAAAAATCCGCACCAGAGGCCAGAGTATGGCCAAAAAAGGTAATGCCTTAGAAAAGCAGAGACACACCCTGCCAAATAGCCTCGGGATACAAATCGAGGGACAGGATCCTAGAGGACCTTAGCACATTCCAAAGCAGGCTGAGAGCAAAAGAAAAAGTGTCGGCATCCTTTGATGTTTTGAGTAATCGCCCCTCCACATTCCTTTACACCCTGATCGAATCTTATTCAACTCACACACACTTACACTCATACACACACACAATCACACACAGGTAACTGAAAAGCCTAGGACTATGATTAATATCACAGTCCAGAGGCGATGCATTAGATAGAACAAAAGTGTCTTCTAGTAAGTGGATCAGAGGCTTTCCATTTCCGACCTCAAAAGTGACCTTCAAGCCATCTTCAAGGTCATTCAAACCATAACTTTTTCCCTATTTGCAGACAGAAGAAAATTTCCAATTACGAACTTGTAGGGCACCCCAAAATTAGTCCAAATCCATGTTTAATTTAATTGATTTATTGGAAAATTGTGTGACATATATGAGGATGAGGATTCGTATGCTACCCTGCCACTATCAGGCTGAGACGTCACAGACAAATCATTTATTTTTTTTCTAAACTCAAACCGGTTGAATATTACATGTAATTTAACTTCTGAGTTCCAAAATGGAACATAGGTTATTTTAAAGTATGTTCAAAGTTTTGGCATTTGGCTGCAAGATATAACTGTGCACAATAGCTGATTGCCTTCTGAATAGCTGTCATTGTCATGGCAAGAATTTCCCTAATGGCCACTGCAATTCGTCCTTGAAGTTCACGCTATGTCCTGGGTTCTGTGGCATAAACCTTTATCTTTAAATACCCCCAAAGGAAGAAATCTAAGGATGTAAGATTTGGTGACCTAGGTGGCCACGAAACTAGTCCGTTTCCCCCAATCGATCTTTTCGGAAACATTCCATCCAAACATTCCCTTGATATTCTTGCAAAGTGTGGCAGTGTACCGTCTTGCTAGTATCATAATCCTGGACGTTCTGCTAATGGCAAGTTATCTAGAACCAGTCAGTATTTCATTCTGGTATCACTGACCAGTTACGATACCTTCATAAAAAACAGGACTTATGATTGTGTCCAATAAATATCACACCAAACATTCATTTTCCAGTTCACTTTGTGTGATTTTGGTCTCAGCCACCTATGATTTTCCTCTGCCCAGTAGTGTACATTTGGCTTATTGACAGTACCGTTTCGTGAAAACTGGGCCTCATCACACCGCAGAATCTTGCTATGGAGCAGGCAATCGCAAAACTGCACGTAAACCAGAGTTACGTAATTGCACAATTATAACTTATGGAATACATGTGAGTTTGTCCCACACCTCCTTGACTAAAGGCCTGACGTAGCCCACAAGATCAGGTGGAAAATAACCAGATCATCTTAGTTTGAATAACTATTAAATTTCATATTTTCAAAAAAAGAAAAATTGCTGATTGTTAAAATACTATATAGAAACAATGAAGATTATATTGTTACTCGGACTAACTTGGTCAGGTGACTTTTCCGTGCCAGGGCCTGCCTTTCTGGTGGGCTATAGGCCTAATCAACACCACCTCTACTCAAATACTGAGCACGAAATTTTCATACATTGTTATTGTTAAGCCGCAAGATTAAGAGCCCTGATCGATTAACAAAAAAAAGGAGTACGGTTCTTGCTCAAGACGATTGTTGGAACAATGAATTATTTCATATTATTGAATTTTCGCAGACGCATTTTGTAACGAATACATCTTCAGAGCAAAGATTAAATTTAATTGTTATTTTAAACATTTTTATTATATTTATTCATTTAGTCTTGTTTATATATTTAATTAATTAATTATTTACTTTATTTATTTTATTTTACGAGGGGCAATTGATAAATAAAGTCTCCTTGGCTGTAACTTTTTTATTTGTTAACCGATTTTCAAAATTCTTTTTGTATCTTATACTCACATTTTTCCTCTATGTAATGCACTATTCACTTTTCGACATAGTCCCATTCCTTTCCACGCATTGCGCCAACGCGTGACTAGTTGGGAGAAAACCGTCGGAGAGGAATTCCGGAGTTGTTGTCGACACCAGGATTGAATGGCAGCCTTGGATCCTCTTCTGCAGCACGATAACGCCCATCTGCACACTATCGCCACATATCAGAGGGGGTTGCAGCGCCTATAGTTCAAATATGAAAAATTGCAGTTCAAAAATGAAAGACTTTGCACATTGCGACTTTCACCACTTCCCAAAGAAGAAAAAGCTCCTTAAGGGACATTATTTGGTTCTGACAGCGAGGTAAAGGCTGCCATTCAATCCTGGTGTCGACAACAAAATTGGGTACACGCAACTAGTCAAGCTTTGGCGCAATGCTTGGAAAGGAATGGGACTATGTCGAAAAGTGAATAGTGCATTACATAGAGGACAAATGTGAGTATAAGATACAGAAAGAATTTTGAAAATCGGTTAACAAATAAAAAAAGTTACAGCCATGGAGACCTTATTTATCAATCGCTCGTGGTATATATTTGTTTATCAATTCTTTAATGTATTTTTATTTTATGACATTATCTTATACTAGCAGAGGTATCCGGCGTTGCCTGGGATTATTAGTCTTGTAGGTATATAGAACAATTTAAAAAAATTATATTATAATTCCCAATTGGTTAAATAATAACTCAATCAATGCAACACAGAGCAAAGGGACTATTCAACGAAAAATACGAAAAACAAGAATTCTAGGTGATATACTGGGACTGTATATAAACTGATCTTGATTTCTCTCACCACTGCAGAGCATCACCAGATATTTTAGACTCAAGTTTTTCTTGCCCTTGATGTAGAAACTCTTATACCCTTTTGCTATATTTGAAACTCCCCTTGTTCAGATGTTTCAAATGCCCGTATAGCTTTTTCTGTTTTAGTTGCAGTGTTTCTCTGACCAATACTCGTTCTTTCTCTTTCCTTTCCAGACACACAAATTTTTGCCAGTCGCCTGGACGTTTGATAGGGAGCTCAAGGGACACACGCGTGACTCCGTTGCATCATCAATGGATGCTGTCTTCCTAATGTTCTCTCACTGCAACATCATTATATGCTTATTATTAATAATTCTTGGAAACGAACGTTTAATCATCACATTATCAGCATCTCAATTTTCAAAATATACACATTCTCACAGAATATAGTCAAAATGTATTTTTATGAAATGTTTGGATCTGATGTACCACCGCAAATGCTTAGTGATAACCCCAGCATGGCTCGCACTTTATTTTTTGGATTAAATTTTGCAATATCTTACAAATAAGCACATGAAAACGCTTAGAATTAATACAGTAAAAATTCTTAATAGATTTATTATTAACTGATTTAATATCTATTTATTTACCTTTTGACTAGTTCTTTTTTACTATATATACTAGTGATGGTCGATACCAATACGATTCTATTGGTATCGGGAAATACCAATCACCGATACTATCGATACTAGGGCAATTCTTTCAAAACCGATATTATTGGGATATCGATACTTTCGCCAAACCAATACTAATCCGATACTTTTTTCTGGTCTTCGATATAAATTCCGGCGTTGTTTTGTTTCCATTATTAAACCAATCCGAAAGCTTTCAGATTATTAAACGTCTTTTCATGTGTATGCCTGCTCATTGACCGGTTTCTTGTTTAATATGTTTATATTTATTATATTTTTGAAGTAATGGTTAGTCTTAAGTTTCATACTCTGGAATCCTGATCTGTCATCATTTCTTAAACTCTAATCTTCTGGTCAGTAAATTCCATCATAATAATCCGGATTTTCGCTATGTCCTTAGCTTCTATCTTGTTATGTGTCTTTACAGTAATTTGTTATATATTGATAATTTATTAGGTTCTAATTACGTTGATGATTATTGCAGGCTTTCGAATCTTCTGACCCGAACCAATTTTGTAAAACTAAATAATTGAATCAATTTGTTTTTTTTATTAATCTTATATTTTCTTGTAGCTGTTACTCGTCTATTGGTGTTATTATTTTTTTATATTGTTATTTTTCTACTTTTTGTTTTTTATTTTATAATGTTCATCATTGTTCTCATATTTATGCTGATTTTTTTGTTGCAAATTCATGATTATAGTATTATTATTTTTAGTGACCAAGTCCGTCTATTGATCACACCGGTCCCAGGTGGTCGCAGCTGTATATTGTTATTAACAAATAAATAAATAAATAAATAAATAAATAAATAAATAAAATAACTTTAACCCGTTATAATTTCGACCAATCCAATGTGGCCTTACCCTTGCCGTTTCTTTATATAAAGAAGTTCTCGTTCATAGGGTCTCATTACAAACCATCTCATTAGTACTTATCACTACTTCTCACAGATAGGGTAAACATTTGGACTCGAAGTTCATCGTTATAAGGGTTGCTACTCTTCTCCATTCAGGTTAGGTTTTTTTACTTCATTTATTTATTACCGATAAGTTAAGTAAATTCCCTGACTTTTCCCGGTCTTAAATATAACAAGTATTGTAAATTTCATTTAAATAATTTGCATCATTACTAAAGATTCATTAGACATCTCTGTTGCTAAGCAACAGTCACAGTAAGCAAGTCTTTAATATTATATGCGTCTTTGTAATTCTCTTACTTCATCTGAACAGAACTCTCAAGTCTTGGATACGCTGATAAAGGCAGCCTGGCTGCCGAAATGCGCATTCGTATGAATAAACTGTTGTTGTTGATTGGTAGTTTCTCTGCCAAATTCCTTGTTAACCAAATTCAAGTTTCTTAATCAACAATTTAGGCAATTCATTTGAGTGTTAGAGTCCTATGATTTATTTATTTATTTTTGTTACGTAAGGCCTTATGAAGTATTTTGTTACCATTTATGCACACTGTAGTAATCCTCGATATCATTGCAGTCTTATTCAGTTAATTCTCTGCACATTGAATCAAATATTTCCTTGACGTCGTTCCATTGGTTCGAATCACAGGAACTCCACTGTATTGGTACTTCTTTGGGGAATTTTGGTGCCGTATCTTCGTTGACGTTCTCCATGTTCACACTATTTAAAATGTGATATTCACCTGAATGGACGCAAAAGAAACAGAAAGTGTCATGTAGACCTCTTCAAGGTGAGGCCTACAGTAACCCCGACAGTATCACTGTTCAATAAACTTTGTAGTCGACACTTCTGAGACCATGTTAGACTTTGGAGGATTTCCTGGCTCTATATAGGGGAGGTGTCCGACAGCTACGAAATAGAAGACCAGACTCCATGGCTCTGGCTATAAGAGAGGTCTGACGGCTGCGAGTTTGAGGACCAGACTAACTAATCATTCAATTTTCTGTACCACCAAACCTTCCATTGTTACAATGATAAAACGTTTTTGTAACGTGCCTCGAGCTCATGAAGCACACAAAATCAGCTATTATAACTAAATTAGTTTGGCTTTATTGGCGACAATACATGGGCTTGCCGCATGTGAAATAAAATATTAATTTACAAAGCACAGATCAAAAAAACACTAATAAAATAAATTAAATTAAACATAAACATAAACAAAAAAATGCTCAGGCGACATAAAATTCACAAATAAAACACATTCTACACGGTCAAAAATTGAAATTTTTCCATTTATCTATAAATATCTTAATTTAAATAAAACAACTCTCCGTCTCTCGAGCTTTCGGAAATAATCTTCCCGTAATTAAAACTAAACTCTAACCTTCATGACCACTGAGCAATAAATAATCATAATTCTCTCTGAATTACTCAAAAAAATTAAAAATAAAGCAGAAAAATGCAAATTAATCTCAGAAAAGATTAAGACAGACTAACACAACACGGTATGTTATAACAGATATATATTTCAACTTCTGATTCAACTGTTTTTGGTTCAGCTTTGGATTTTATGGTCTATAACCATAAATATAAAATAGACTTATTATATTTATCACAAATTTATGAATAATTGTTTGAACATGTCTTATTTTAATCTTAACAAACAAATTTAAAAATAAAACCGTAAATTCTGTGTGAAATTTTATAGTATAAGAATACCTCTATTAAAACTAACATAAACTTAGAAATAACAAATTTAACGTATTTTAAAATAAAATGCAGTTCACATAATCGAAAATTACTAATACAGTTTTGAATTTTCTTGAAAGGGTTCTTGAAGGGATTTTCAGCATTCGAAGTGTCCTTAAAAATTCCTTTTGGAATACTTATAAAATCGAACGAGATAAGTGGATAGCCATGAGACCCAAAGAAAATATCTACTTATCCATTAGTGGGGTTTTCGTTTAACAGTCTTACGCCACGCCATTTTTTTCAAGGAAAATGTGATTTCTGTGATAACTCCGGAAACTTTTTTTTTGTAAAATAATAAGTGATTCTTTTTGACCGAAAATTCTTGTAAGAAACCAGAGATGTTTGTTGGTTTATAGCATTTATTTCATTTTCATTTTATATATTGCAATTTTTTTGAAAAATAAATAGAAACTTTTTAAATTATGTCAAGGAAAGGAAATACGCAGTTTCAAAATTTTTTCAGAATTTATACATGAAAGTTCACAGAAAATGAAAATATTCACATTTTAGGTGGATTTATTCATGACAGAAGGGTGAAGAAATTTTTAAATACGTTTGGAAGTTATTTTTCTATGAACTTTCATTTGAATTTATGTCAAATTGTAATTTGAGTTTGCTAATGTAAACACATCATTTGATACTATCACGTGCGTCACCCTATGTGACTAGCTTTCCCTATTACGAGCAATGGTGCGAAATTCAATTTTCCTTTGTTCTCTCTTATGAGGTTGATGACGTAATGCAGCGGCACAGCTAAAAGTGATGTAGCAATGGGGGGAGAACGATGGCAAGGGTTCGTTTTTTTTTTTTAATACTATAAAATTTTCTAATTCCGTTTTAAAATAATTAAGGCATCGAAAGCAGGAGTATCTTTTGCTGTGGTTTGAATTCGTTTTTCTCATTCTTGACTGCCATATTGTGTAATGGATGTGTCAGTGCACGCGAAAGATGAAAATTTTTCTCATTTTATGCTCCAGTGATCTGTAAGTCTAAAACTCATTTTTTATTACACTCTGATAAAAATTTCTGCCTATTGCTAGAAATTAGATGTAGGGTTTGAAATATACAAGCAGTTTGACATATGTAGCAGCATAGGGTAATTATTTATAAGATCAGGTATACATCACTATTTTGTCGAGTTGCCATGCTTTTCATTATGAGAGCAGCATATTATACATATTATTTTATTAATCTTCTAATGTTTGCATGTGCCTAATATTAAACAGAGAATTTAAAGGAAGGTTTATATATTATATTAAAAAAAATAGCGATAGAGTGTCAAAAGTTTTAACGTTATTGAGTTTTAAATTTTGAACTGTGTGGAGTCCTTGCTAATTCTGATACAGAGGCCAAATATGACTTGTTGCAGTTCAAGAAAGTTAAAAAAATACACTACTCAACACTAAATGATTTAAACTATGCCTAATGTTTAATGTTTAATTTAACGATATAAAATTATCAGGTATCACAAAACCAAAGTATATTCCCCTTCTGCATTCGCTGTTGTTGATGGGATTTTTTCAACTACTGATCCCACAAATCTTCTGTCATCAATGATTTTGATTGGCCTCAGAGTAAATTAAACTAACTAAATGCTATATTTCAAAGAAAATTTAAGTGTTGCTCTGAAAGCTGACCTAACCAGTAAAAACATCAGTTCAAAAGCTTACACATTTGCAGAACAAGCATAACATTTTGTGATTGTTTTTGGTATGCACATCACAAACTGGGCGATGACAATTGGAACAAGATTTTCTTGTTTTTTTACGTTTTTTGGTGGATTTGCAAACATAACAACTACCAGTTTCTATAAGGCGACCTGAGAAATCTCTGCGTTGTTCTTCATCACCTGCAGAAATACAACTTGCAATAGGCCCTCTCAGCATGCATTCTATTCTTGATTTCGTGTTGAATTGCTGACAAGGTCGTGGGTTTCTGGACCGAGTTTCAATCGCTGGCATTGCCAGTTGTTTACCTAAATCTTTCAAAAACGCACGCTGGCTGTTATTTTTCTTTGATTCTAAAGGATTATTTTCCATGTAAATGATATAAGCCACTAGGCAAGCTAAATCAATCATATTGTAAAACATCGCAACAGGCCACCTTCTAGTCTTCCTCTTGGATATGTAGTGCGATACCATTTTATCCATATTGTCAACACCACCTTTACCCCGGTTGTAATACAGAATGATTTTGGGCTTATTCTTTGGTCCACTTACATCTTTTGTGTAATGCATGGTTGACAACAATATGATTGACTTGTTAGCTTTCGGCACATACGACACCATTGCAACTTTGTCATTGCTAAATCCAAAAAGAGAAGACACGGTTCTCTCGATTTGCTGGCGAGCATTTGAGGTGGTATGTAAGGCTTATTTTTTTTAATGTCCCAACCATTGACAAACCCCATGTAAGTAGGAATCGTGCCAGAGGAAGCGTTGTAAAAAAGTTGTCCATTCTGACCACTTTTCTTGAATTGGCAACACAGGTCTTTTATTACTCTTTTGCCCTGATTTTTTCACGACCTTCAGCTGATTTCCCGGTGTATATTTGCCCAGTGAGTGGATAAGAATTTGCAGTATCACACATCCACCATATTTTGATACCGTATTTTGCCGCTTTTGACTGCATGTACTGGGTAAATCTTGTTCTACCCCTAAATGAAAATAGCTGTTCATTGACAATAAGGCATTCGGAAGGCACATAATGAGCTCTGAGATTCATATTCATCAAGAGCCATATCTCTGAAATTGCTGCTGCTTTGTCATTTTTCAACCTATCTTGCCTTGATGTAACATTATCAAAACGAAGAAACCTAGTTATTTCGCAAAATCTATTCACTGACATGGATGCACGATATAATGGATTAGCATAACTCTTCCACAGTTCTTTGATGTCTTCTGAGCAAGAATAGTGAACCCCTGCTGTAATGAGAATCCCAAGTTAACTATCGAATTCTTCGTCTTTCAACTCCTTCCAAATTTTGTGAATGCTGTTTGGATTTTCTGCATTCCACTGAGAATATACAGATTTGACTTTCCCGTTTGTTTCCCTGATTATGAAATTGCACATAATGTTATCAAAATGCACTTGAAGGTTACAAGAACTGAAAGGGATTGAGTTCTTTTTACTTGTCCTGATTTTTGGCGTACTGATTTTTGATGTCTGAGTACTGTCAGGACTTGTCAGATTCCATGCAGTTCCATCCTTGCCATACAACATCTGCTGCTCGGGAAAACTTTCTTCATTCTCGACTTCACTGGAACTTTCAGAACAGTCATCTACTTCTATTTGGGCGTTATGATCAGCATTGACGTCTTCTATATCTGATTCTTCATCTTGAAGAGCTTGATTGTTTTTTGGTGGAACGATAAGATCATCAGGAATGTTGGAGCAATGAAATTCATTATCACTTTCTGAATCATCAATGAAATTTACCAGATATGATTGTTGTTACTCAAAACTCATTCTACAACAAGTTGAATTAGGCATTATAGTAAGTGCATAGTGCTCAAAACTCATTGAATTCAAAAGTGTAGACTAATTAGTAAGTGCATCATCTTACCGACTGAATTATTCCAATGAGAATGCTTGATCGCGTTTTGCCATTTTCATGTAGGTCTTGTGCTAGTATAAAACTAGCAAGTTCAAGTATAGAAAGCGTCCAGTAAATACCAGAAAATAAAACTAACAAGAAAAACAAAAATGAAAGTTATCAGAAAAAATAAAACTGAAAGTTTTCAATAAAACAGAACTGAAAGTTTTTACAAAGAATTCTCTTTTCTAAGAACAGCCTGAATAACAGTAATTCTATGCATTGAATTCTATGCCTTGCATTGTTGGTCATGAGACGTATATTGTTGATCCATGAATCGTGTGGGTGTATTGTTGATACCTATTGTTGCATAAATTTTAATTGCATTGTTGGTCATGAGATATATGTTGTTGGTCCGTGCAGAGTGTTTGTGAATTGCGTGTTGATACCATTGTTGATACTCACAACAATAGGTATCAACAATGGTATCAGCACGCAATTCACAAACACACTGCATGAACCAACAATATATATCTCATGACCAACAATGCAAGGCAAAGTTTGTGAAACAATAGGCCCATTGTGTTCGCATCAACAATGGTGTCAACGCGCAATTCACCAATAACAATGAGCACAGAATGATGATGTAATGTTAAAGCAATCTTTCCAAGAATTATAACAATGAACATAAAATGATGATGTAACATGGATAAGTTTCAGGCTTTTCTTAGAAAAGAGAGTTCTTAGTACTTAACAATTTCTTGAAAATCTTTAACAATAATCATTAACTGGAGATAATGGAGAGTTAGCAGACTATTGAGAAAGAGTGCAAAGACGATAGAGGAAGCACTCCTTTAGCTCCGTGATGTATTGAGCAAATGGGAAGCAAGTAAATAGAAGAATCGGCGACCGCTAGACTGCACAAAGTGATGAATGGCCAAGTTTTGCTTCAACACATCGAGAGAAGAGTGGAAATTGCAACAACAGTAAGTATACATCTGAGGTAAGATTACGTGAGTAAGAAATCATTTAAACTAGCAGTGACATCCTTGGAGAGGTCCAGCCATTGTGAGCCTTTAAAAAGATTTTTTTCGAATTTTCATTAAGAATTTTTACTGTATTAATTCTAAGCATTTTCATGTGTTTATTTTTAAGATATTGCAAAATTTAATTTAGTTTTTTGAGATTGTTCTGTTTACATCCAAGTGTAATTATCCTGGGCAACGCCGGGTACCTTTGCTAGTTATATATACAGAAGGATGTTTGTGGGCGGGTTTGTTTGTTTGTTTTTCATACAAACTACAGTTTTATTCCGATCTTGATGAAATTTTGCATACTTGACATCCAAAGCATGAGAAAGTTCACTGTCTACCTCAGATTTCAGAAAAATAATAATTATCGATAAAAATTGATATTCATAATTATGGCAGGGCATATTAATGAGAAATATCTCATGACCAACAATGCAACGCAAAGTTTGTGCAAGAACAGGTATCAACAATGGTATCCACACGCAATTCACAGACACTCTGCACGGACCAAAAATATATATTTCATGACCAACAATGCAAGGAAAAGTTTGTGCAACAATAGGTATGAACAATTGTATCAACACGTAATGCACCAATACAAGGCAGGGATCAACAATATATATCTCAAGAACAGCAATGAAAGGAAAATTTTGTGCATGTGTAATTATCTCGGGCAACGCCGTGTAACTGTTCTAGTCTTTCTATCTGTCTATATAAATAAAGAGAGATGTTTGTTTGTTTGTGGGTTTGTGGGTTTGTTTGTTTTTTTATACAAATCTACTGTTTTATTCCGATCTTGATGAAATTTCGCATGCATGACCTTCAAAGCATGAGAAAGATCACTGTCTACCTCAGATTTCGAAAAAATAATAATTATTTATAAAAAATCGATATTCATGGTTATGGCAGGGCATATTATGAGAAATATCTAATGACCAGCAATGCAAGACAAAGTTTTTGCAACAATAAGTATCAACAATAGTATCAACACGCAATTCACAAACACTCTGCACGGACCAACAACATATATCTCATGACCAACAATGCAATTAAAATTTGTGCAACAATAGGTATCAACAATGGTGTCAACACGCGATGCACCAATACAATGCAAGGATAAACAATATATGTCTCATGACCAACAATGCAAGGCAAAGTTTGTGCAATATAGAATGATGATGTAATATGATGATGATGTAAAATGATGATGTAATATGGATAAGTTTCAATTTGTAACAATGCATAGAATTCCTGTTATTCAGGCTTTACTTAGAAAAGAGCATTCTCAGTACTTAACAATTTCTTGAAAATCTTAAAAAATGATCAGTAACTTGAGATAATGAGTTAGCAGACTATTGAGAAAGAGTGAACGACGATAGAGGAAGAACTCCTTTAGCTCCGTGCTGTATTGAGCAAATGGTAAGCAAGTAGACAGAAGAATCGGCGACCGCTAGACTACACAAAGTGATGAATGGCCAATTTTTGCTTCAAGACATCGAAAGAAGAAAGGAATTCCTAGTGTACATCAAGTGTACATCAAGTGTACATCTAAAGTAAGATTACGTGAACAAAAAATTAATTAGATTATAAGGCATACTTGGAGAGGTCTATCCATTTTGAGTCTTTAAAAATTTTTTTTTCAGTAAATCAAGTCCCGGTATATCACCTAGAATGGATTTTTTTAGTGAAGAGGTAAATTCCTGTCTTTCGGATTTTAGTTAGAATGGATAGTCCCTCCGCTCTATATTGTAGTGGTTGAGTTATTATTTCACCAATTTGGCGGTTTAACCTAGCTTTTTGAGGTTGTTTTGTTTACATACAAGCGTAATTATTCCGGGTCCTCTGGTAGTGAATGAATATAATGTAAAATTAATGATATTCGAAATTGGTTTCAAGGATGTTTGTGGGCGGGTCATTGATATAACGTCATTTCTTAATGGTTTATTAAGTACCAAAAGGTGCTTTATGCTATCAGCGTAAGGAAAAGTGTCTGACTGTATGACTGTTTGTCTGTCTGTCTGTCTGCCTGTCTGTCTGTCCGTTCGTAACTCTAACTCCTCTGAGGCTATGAAAGATTTTCAAAATCTGTTTTCGTCAGTCGATGGATATGGTTCATGGCACGAACCAGTCATAATTATTATTTAAATCGTATAACGTGCCGTTTTTTTTTTTTTCCCTGTTTAGACTTTAGTAAGTTTCTCAAGAATTTTAGAGACTCGTTTGCTCCTGATTTTTTTTTTATTGCTTGCTGTGTTCATTTTAATCACTGAAGTAGAGTACGCTTTGTGCGCCTCCCTCTTTCGTTGTGCGTTTCTAGCTTTTCGGATCACCGTTATTCCGGGTTTCCTATCGCGAGGGTTTTTTCTAAGACCTGTGTGTTCGTCGGTTGTCTCGGACACGGGCTATGTTTGTTAGACACTTATTAATTTATTATTACGGAGGTTACTGTGTTCCCCCTCCTCATTTTTTTAATATTAAAGGGTTCACGTGACGCGCTCTGTTCGCGTTGTTTATGGGTTTTTGGTATCTCATTTGGGGGGTTATTTATTCTATTGGACTTTTCCTCGCGCTAGAAATTTTTCCTCTCTTAGGTAATTTATTTATTTAATGGTCGCGATTGCGGTTACTCACGTATTGAGTTATTAATGTCGCTATTTTGTATCATTTGTTATTTATCTCTAGACGAATTTTTTGGCGTTTGCCGGAATGATTGATATTTAGTTCCCCGGTGAGTTAATTATTTTGAGTGTCTAGTGCCTAAATCGTTCCTCGTCGTGTCAGTTTTTGACACTTCATTTTCGTTCTCCGATCGAACTTCTCCCGTTATTTATTAAGTGACCTTGGTTACTTCTCTCTCTGATTTTCCCGTCCGCGAGAAGAGTTTATAAACTCCTATGATTCTCCTTAGAGTCATAATGAAGATTATGTTCCGGATCTCTCCTTTTGATAAAAGATAGATAGAGATTTGCGCTGTTCGTGATGGTTACTGAAGTAAAAAGAGAAAAGAAAATAAAAATAGGAATAATTATTTAATTTTTCTTAGTCTTCTCTGTGAGCTGAAAATTTAATTTTTTATTATTTCAAAATATTTTTTTATTACTAGGATATGTTTACGCTTTCTTTTTGCTAATGTCATTGTTGGATGTGCGTGCGCGTTTTCCGTTCGCTTTGTTTTAATATTTATTATTGTTTAGGCCGTTTCGTTGTATTCGGTTGCTCGTTTTCTTAGAATGTCTCGCTGTTTTTTTTCCTTGATCTCGGGTGTTGTACCGCGTGTCCTCGATATTTAAATTTTTTTGATTTTTGTAATTTTTGGTTTTAGGAAAATTCTGGTTAGAGAGGCAGAGAGGTATCAGTCGCATCATGGCTCGCTCCTGGGAAAGTGAGATGACTTCTCTGTTGAGGATAGTCTTCCTAGCTTAAGACAATAACGACGTTTACATTTTGTTCATGAATGAAAAGTTCATCTCCGGACCATGGGATCAAGACCTGTATCAACTTTAGTTTTTTCTTTTTGCGTGGTTGAAGTTTTTTACGCTCTACGTCAATTTGGAATCGTCCACTAACCTATCGTTGTCCTATTACAGTTGCGGATGCATCTTCTTTTTTGTTCCTGAAATGAGTTTTCGCCGTGGCGATTTGAATTCGTGTCCGTCATCGGAAGTTTAGGAATGGACCTTCCTCCATTCTGAATATTCCACTTACGTCTCTGGAATGCCGTTATTTGAACTGACTTTGTAAAATGTCTCGCAAGTTTTTTTTATTGTTGAACTATTATTTTTGTTTTATTTAATATAATGGACGCTCTTAGAATGCATCTAGAGTCACTGATTTATCTTTGTTTTTATTTCTTATTTTCATTTTGTCATTTTAATCATTTCCCTCTGATTTTTTGAAAAAATATTTTTTTTTATCTTGTTTTGAATCCTTCTTTATAATAATTTTTGTTTTCTTTTTCCAGGACCTTGCTCATGTTGTCGTCTAAGTTCTTCTTTCTCCTACGTCCCTTTTGTTATTCGTATGTTCCTTCATTGTCCGTCCTTTCCTATTGTTTTTCTGTTATTGTGCGTTATATGTGATAGATCCGTTGTTCTTTGTTTTAGATTATAATTTTGTATCCCGTTTTTAGGTACTGTCTGGAGAAGGTCCCGGGTTTATTGCTTGTCTTGTTTTTTTTTACTTTATTTTTTTTTATGTATTCGTTTGAGATCTTTTTGAACCGTTAACTCTTCTTCCATTATTTTTTTATTTTTTTATATAATGTTTCAAGAAAAAGAAAAAGATTTTTTTTTACTTCCAGTTCATATTTTCCTGTTATGCCTTTGCTTAATTGTCTTGCCTGATTTCAGCTTGGTCGTTCCTTGGCAACCTTACTTGACTTTCACCATTCTACAGACTTCTTCGATTCCTTCTTGAGTTAATCTTTAACTCTCGTCTAGCCTGCTCGTCACTCGTCATTGTCCTGCTCTTGGATGATTCGCCGCCGGATTACCCGTTGCTGTTACGCCCTTACTATTGCAAGACTTTTATTTGTCTCTTCCCTATTCTGAGACTATAGTCAGTTTAATTTTTTTTCCTCAATTATCCTTGTGTCTTCTTATTGTAATAAAGGAAAATATTTATTTGGATTTTTTTATCAATTCTCCTTTTTTTTTTTTTTTTTTTTTTAACTCTTCGTTCAGTTTTTGATTTTTTTGTGGGGATTAGTAATTCGGGTATGTATTAAGCTTTTCTAACTTAGTTGGGGATTTTTACCATTGCTTTAGCTCACTTTACCTTACTTGTGGGATCTTTTGTTGCTTCTTCAAGTAAGCGTTGCTAGTGTATTTCCGCGGTTAACCTCTGTCTTTCCGTAACTGATTTTTCTTAGTTAAGGGAGGGTTTTTTGATTTTTTTTCGCTTTGCTTTGTTGGGGTTGGCTGTACGTGCGGGTAAACGCTGATCGCCTCTACTAGCACGTAACAATCGGTACATTAGCACGAGGACAAATGGTAACTCTATTTTCCCGCCAAGCAATTTTCAATGGGAAGATGTATTAAGTAATATATCAAACATATCGTATTGGCGAGATAGAAACGGTTATTCCTATTATTTTCGTCAGTCGATGAATATGGTAAAAGGCACGAACCAATCACAAATATTATCTAAATCGCTTCAATAGCACGTGCACAGATGGTACCTTCACGATCCCACCTTGCAATTTTCAATGGAGAGATATATTAAGTAATATATCAAACAAATCGTAATGACGAGATAGAAGCGGATATAAATTAATATTTTTGCCAATTGATAAATATGGTTCCGGGAATGATCCATTTTGAAAATGTTTGTAATCGAAACAATGCTTTATGCTATCACTGTAGGGAAACGTGTCTGTCTTTCTGACTGTCTGTCTGTCTGTCTGTCCGTCCGTAATTCTAACTCCTCCGAGGCTATGATTTTCAAAATCTGTTTTCGTCAGTCGATGGATATGGTTCATACTATCTAAATCGGTTCATTGGCACGTGCTGAAATGGTACCTCTATTTTCCCGCCAAGTAATTTTCAATGCAGAGATATATTAAGTAATATATCAAACAAATCGTAATGACGAGATAGAAGCGGATATAAATTAATATTTTTGCTAATTGATAAATATGGTTCCGGAATGATCCATTTTGAAAATGGTTGTAATCGAAACAATGGCACGTGCTCTAATGGTACCCTTATGACACCCTCAAAAATTTTCAATAAGATATCGCATGTAATATATCAAACAAATTGGGATGATGTGCCATGAATGAATATTACATAAAATTATTGATAGGCGAAATTGGTTCAAAGACGCATAGTTTAGTGGAACCATTATGATTCATTGGGACTTTCAATCCTAAAATACGGCATGTAATATATCAAACGACTTGGATTGATGTGTCATAAATGAATTTAACGTAAAATTAATGATAGTCGAATTTGGTTTCAAGGAACCTGGTTTAGTGGAACCCATATTGTTCATTAGAACTTTCAATGCTGAAATATGGCATGTAATATATCAAACGATTTGGAATGATGTGTCATGAATGAATTTAACGTAAAATTAATTATGGTCGAAATTGGTTTCTAGGAACCTGGTTTAGTGGAACCCATATTGTTCATTAGAACTTTCAATGGTAAAATATAGCATGTAATATATCAAACGACTTGGAATGATGTGTCATAAATGAATTTAACGTTAAATAAATGATAGTCGCAATTAGTTCAAAGGTGCATGGTTTAATCTTTATCCTCTGTTAGAAATTTACAATATTAACATAGGGTGGTTTAAAATATGGTTCCGCGAATGGTTTAGTTTAACCTGTCGATATTTGGTTATGTCATTCTTTAATGGTTTATTAAGTACCGAAAGGTGCTTTATGCTATCAGTGTGTGGAAACGAGTCTGTCTGTCTGTCTGTCCATCCTTAACTCTAACTCCTCCGAGGCTATGAAGAATTTTCAAAATCTGTTTTCGTCAGTCGATGGATATGGTTCATGGCACGAACCAATCACTATTATTATCTAAATCGGTTCATTGGCACGTGCTCAAATGGTACCTCTATTTTCCCGCCGAGCAATTTTCAATGGGAAGATATATTGAGTAATATATCAAACAAATCGTATTGACGAGATAGAAGCGGATATTCATTACTATTTTCGTCAATCAATGAATATGGCACAAGGCACGAACACATCTCAAATATTATCTAAATCGGTTTACGTGCACCGTGGACTGAAAACTGAAAAAGGCACGTGCACACATGGTACCTTCACGACCCCACCTAGCAATTTTCAATGGAGATATATATTAAGTAATATATCAAACAAATCGTAATGACGAGATAGAATCGAAATATTATTTTTGCTAATTGTTAAATATGGTTCCGGGAATGATCCATTTTGAAAATATTTGTAATCGAAACAAGTGCACATGCTCTAATGGTACCCTTATGACACCCTCAAAAATGTTCATTAAGATATCGCATGTAATATATCAAACAAATTGGGATGATGTGTCATGAATGAATCTAACATAAAATTATTGATAGGCGAAATTGTTTCAAAGATACCTGGTTTAGTGGAACCATTATAGTTCATTGGAACGTTCAATGCTAAAATATGGCATTTAATATATCAAACGACTTGGAATGATGTGTCATGAATGAATATAACGTAAAATTAATGATAGTCACAATTGGTTCAAAGGTACGTGGTTTAATGTTATCTCTATGCTCCATTAGAAATTTACAATTAACACAGTGTGGTTTAAAATATGGTTCCGCGAATGGTTTAGTTGAACCTTTCGGTACTTTGTTATGTTATTCCTTAATGGTTTATTAAGTACCGAAAGGTGCTTTATGCTATCAGTGTGGGAAACGTGTCTGTCTGTCTGTCTGTCTCTGTCCGTCCGTAACTCTAACTCCTCCGAAGTTATGAAAGATTTTCAATACCTGTTTTCTTCAGTCGATGGATATGGTTCATGGCACGAACCAATCACAATTATTATTTAAATCCTTTCTTTGGCACGTGCACAAATGGTACCTCTATTTTTTCTCCAAGGGTGTTTTAAAATATGGTTCCGCGAATAGATTAGTTTAACCTTTCGGTACTTGGTTATGTCATTCCTTAATGGTTTATTTTTGTACAAACTTGGAATTTCATTGTTGGTCATGATATATATCTTATTAATAAGCCGTCGTCATGAACATCGTTTTATTATCGATAATTAATAATTTTTCGAAAACTGAGGCAGACAATAATCTTCCTCTTGCTTTAAAGTTCAAGTTTAAAATTTCATCAACATCGGAAAAAACTGTAAATTTGTATAAGAAACTCACAAAACCACAGAACAACAAACAAACATTCTTCTTTAGTTATATACATAAGCACCCGGCGACGTCCGGGATAATTATAGTTGTAGGTAAACAATCTTAGGAAATTAAATTTGAACTCAAAATGTAGTTTCCAGTAATTTTACAATTTCCTTAGTGTAGATTTTCCAGTGGTTTTATGTTTTAGTCTGATACAAGTCAAGAAGAGTTTAAATAATGTCCCGGTATAGAATTCCTGTTTTTCGGAATTTTCTTAGAATTGATAGTCCTTCGCTCTAAATTGTATTCACTGAGTTATTATTTAACCAATTTTGAGTTATAATTTAACTTCTTGAGATTGTTCTGTTTACTTACAACAGTAATTATCCCGGGCAACGCCGGGTATCTCTGCTAGTTCTTTATATATATATATATATTCAAAATGATGGCAGAGCATACTGATAAGAGGTATTGCATGACCAACAATACCAGGTAAATTTTTGCTAATGTAGATATCAACAATGGTATATACAATGGTATCTAACACAGGCACTCGGATTTTCTGGAAATAATAAGTTTTAAGAGACAGAAAACGTCAGGAGGTTAAATATTAATTTAATTTGGTTTTCAGTTATTCTTCAGTTTGAGGTGGCTATAAAAAACATTTTCATATGGTTTCATACACGGTTATCTTTTTGTTTTCTCTAGCCAATACTACTTGATTTCTTTATTTCGATAGATAAAAATTAACAACTATGCTCCGAACGATTATTACAAATTGAGCTTTTTTTTTAATGGAGAATCTTATTATTGCATTACTGGTCATAAGATACCTCTTATTATTCTGCCCTGCCATTGTAAGAAGTATTGATTATTATCGATAATTACTAGTTATTCGATCTCTGAAGTGGACAGTGACCTTCCTCTTGCTTTGAAGATCAAGTGTTCAAAATTTCGTCAAGATCGGAATAAAATTATAGATTTGCATAAGAAACAAAAAACGGATATATATGAGAGAAGAACGAAACAAAAAACTCTGCAAAACAATAAAAAAGAAGGATGTTTGTTTGTTTCTTTGTTTGTTTGTTTTTTATACAAATCTAGAGTTTTGTTCCGATCATGATAAAATTTCGCGTACATGACCTTCAAAGCAAAAGGAAGATCACTATCTACCTCAGATTTCGAAAAAATAATAATTATTGATAAAAAATCAAGGGAGACCATGTAACTCCATAGCCTTCTCCATAAACTCTGCCTCATCTATGTGCAGTCATTGCATCATCATTTTCTGCTCATTAATAATAATTCAATCATCGAACATTCAATCATCGCATTACCAGCATCACAGTTTACAAAATATTCATTTTCACACCGAATATAGTCAAAATATATTTTTATGAAATGTTTGGATCTGTTAGGTCATAACCCCGGCGTTGCTCGTATTGTTTTTTTGGATTAAATTTTGCAATATTAAAAATAAACACATGAAAACGCTTAGAATTAATACAGTAAAAATTCATAATGAAAATTCGAAAAAAAATAGTATTAAATGCTCAGAATGTATGGACCTCTCCAAGGATGCCACTACTAACCTAAATAATTTCTTAATTTCGAAATCCTACTTTAATTGTACACTTGGTGTTGATGCTATTCTTACCATTTGCTTACCATTTGCTCAATACAGCACGGAGCTATCGGAATGCTTCGTCCGTCGTCATTCCATTTTTTCTCAATAGTCTGTTGACTCTCCGTTATCTGCAGTTGTTCAAAAATTGTTAATTTTAAGAACTAACAGTAAAAATAAGACGCCACCTCTTTTCCACAAAAGGTTTTTTCACTATGAATACGTATTTCGAGTGCTAAGAACTCATTTTTCAACTTGACTTATACACTTGAAAAGCAGTGGCGTCTTTTTTTTACTGATTTTATATCCACAGGTATTCTGGTTACTTTTTATTTCTTTAGAAGAACTCTCAATACAAAGTAAAGCCTGAATAACAGGAATTCTATGCTTTCTTACAAATTGAACCTTATTTATATAGTACAGACTTTAATTTCCATTGTTGGTCATGAGATATTTCTCATTATTATGCCTTGCCATCATAATGAATATCGATTTATTATAAAAAATTATAATTGCGTGTTGACACCATTGTTGATACCTAATGTTGCACAAATTTTAATTGCATTGTTGGTCATGAGATATATGTTGTTGGTCCGAGCAGAGTGTTTGTGAATTGTGTGTTGATAACATTATTGATACTCACTGTTGCAAAAACTTTGTCTTGCATTGTTGGTCGTGATTATTTCTCGTTAATATGCCCTGCCATAACCATGAATATTGACTTTTTATAAATAACTAGCAAAGGTACTCGGCGTTGCCCGGGATAATTACACATGGATGTAAACAGAACAATCTCAAAATTAAATTAAATTTCGCAATATTTTAAAAATAAACACATGAAAATGCTTAGAATTAGTACAGTAAAAATTGTTAATGAAAATTCGAAAATAATCTTTTTAAATGGCTGGACCTCTCCAATAATTTCTTACTCACGTAATCTTACCTCAGATGTATACTTAGTGTTGTTGCAATTTCCACTCTTCTCTCGATGTGTTGAAACAAAACTTGGCTATTCGTCACTTTGTGCAGTCTAGCGGTCGGCAATTCTTCTATTTACTTGCTTCCCATTTGCTCAATACATCACGGAGCTAAAGGAGTGCTTCCTGTGTCGTCTTTCCACTCTTTCTCAATAGTCTGCTAACTCTCCATTATCTCCATTTACTGATCATTTTTAAAGATTTTCAAGAAATTGTTAAGTACTAAGAACTCTCCTTTCTAAGAATAACCTGAATAACAGGAATTCTATGCATTGGTACAAATTGAAACTTATCCATATTGCATCATCATTTTATGTTCATTGTTATAATTCTTGGAAAGGATTGCTTTTTCATTGCATCATCATTTTGAGCTCATTTTTATTGGTGAATTGCGTGTTGAAACCATTGTTGATACCTATTGTTGCAAAAACTTTGTCTTGCGTTGTTGGTCATGCGATATTTCTCATTAATATGCCTTGCCATGACCATGAATATCGATTTTTTATCGATATTTATTATTTTTCCGAAATCTGAGGTAGACAGTGACCTTCCTCATGCTTCGAAGGTCAAGTATGCGAAATTTCATCAAGATCGGAATTAACTGTAGATTTGTATAAAAAACATACAAACAGACCCACCCACCCACACACAAACATCCTTCTTTATATATATAGAAGAAGAAGATTATTATTTTTTTCGAAATCTGAGGTAGACAGTGACCTTCCTTATGCTTTGAAGTTCAAGTACACAAAACTTCATCATGATCGGAAAAAAACTGTAGATTTGTATAAAAAACAAACAAACCCACCTACAAACATCATTCTTTATATACAAGGTGATTATAATTAAAGTCCCTTTGTAAAAATGCTATAAAAAAACAACCATGAGTCCGAATGACTTCAAATTTGGACTGAGCATTCTTGAAGAAGGGGCATTTGATATGG
>JAHWFO010002604.1:513341-560510 GCA_023313115.1 Rhysida immarginata
CCATATCAAATGCCCCTTCTTCAAGAATGCTCAGTCCAAATTTGAAGTCATTCGGACTCATGGTTGTTTTTTTATAGCATTTTTACAAAGGGACTTTAATTATAATCACCTTGTATATAGAAAGACTATCAGAGTTACCCGGCGTTGCACGGAATAATTACACGTGTAGATAAACAGAACATTCGCAAAAAATTAAATTATAACCTATAATTGATTACATAATAACTCAATCAATATAGAATACTAGCAGAGGATCTGGCATTGCCCGGGATAATTATGCATTTACGTAAACAGAACAACCTCTAAAAGCTAAATTAATCCTCCAAATTGGTTAAATAATAACTCAATCACTACAATATAGAGCAAAGGGACTATCCATTCTAAGAAAAATCAGAAAGACAGGGATTTACCTCTTCACTGAAAATAATCCATTCTAGGTGATGTACCTGGACTTGATTTACCAAAAAAAATTTTTTAAAGGCTCACAATGGATGCCTTCTAGTCTAAATAATTTTTTACTCAGGTAATCTTACTTTAGATGTACACTTGATGTTTTTGCAAATTCCTTTCTTCTTTCGATGTCTTGAAGCAAAAATTGGCATTCATCACTTTGTTTAGTCTAGCGGTCGCCGATTTTTCTATTTAATTGCTTACCATTTGCTCAATACAGCACGAGGCTAAAGGAGTGCTTCCTCTAGCGTCTTTCCCTCTTTCTCAATAGTCTGCTAACTCATTCTCTCCAGTTACTGATTATTTTTTAAGATTTTCAGGAAATTGTTAAGTACCAAGAATTCTGATTTTTCATTTGAAAAATGGAAGGAAAAATTCTGCGACCTGGATTCGAACCAGGAACCTCGACTATCATGGCTGCTGCCTCACCAGTTGGGCTATCGCAGACACCACGGACAGCCAAGCTGTCTCAACGTGTCTTAAAGACAACCAATTTGTCACGGTTGAAAGCCCAATGGGAGACGGGAACTTGGCCCGCAGATCGAGAATTTCTCCACTCCAAGCCATTAGAAAGTTGATGAACCCACAAGTGAATAATAATAATTAACAACTGGAGATACGTCTCCAAGCATAGATAATGATTTTACAATTGAAAAATGGAAGGAAAAATTCTGCGACCCGGATTCGAACCAGGAACTTCGACTATCCTGGCCGATACCTCTACCAATTTGGCTATCGCAGACACCACGGACAGCCAAGCTGTCTCAACGTGTCTTAAAGACAACCAATTTGTCACGGTTGAAAGCCCAATGGGAGACGGGAACCTGGCCTGCAGATCGAGAATTTCTCCACTCCAAACCAACAGAAAGTTGATGAACTCACAAGTGAATAATAATAATTATTAACTGGTGATATGTCTCCAAGCATAGATAATGATTTTTCAATTGAAAAATGGAATGAAAACTTCTGCGACCCGGATTCGAACCAGGAACTTCGACTATCCTGGCCGATGCCTCTACCAATTGGGCTATCGCAGACACCACGGACAGCCAAGCTGTCTCAAGGTGTCTTAAAGACAACCAAGTTGTCACGGTTGAAAGCCAAGTTGTCACGATTGAGGCATCGGCCATGATAGTCGACGTTCCTGGTTCGAAACCGGGTCGCAGAATTTTTCCTTCCATTTTTCTATTGAAAAATCATTGCCTATGCTTGGAGACTTAATTAATCTCCAGTTAATAATTATTATTATTTACTAAGAATTCTCTTTTCTAAGAAAATCCTGAATAACAGGAATTCTATGCATTGAATTCTATATTGCACAAACTTTGCCTTGCATTATTGGTCATGAGACTTATATTGGTCATCCTTGCATAGTGTTGGTGCATTGCGTGTTGACACCATTGTTGATACTTATTATTGCACTAACTTTGTTGGTCATGAGATATTTCTCATTAATATGTCCTGCCATAACCGTGGTTATCGATTTTTTTTCAATAATTATTATTTTCTCGAAACCTTCCTCATGCTTTGAAGGTCATGTATGCGAAATTTTATCAAGATCAGAATAAAACTGTAGATTTGTATAAAAAACAGACAAACAAACAAAATCAGAAACAAACAAACAAACATCCTTCTTTATATTGATTGATAGATAGATAAATAGATTATTTATTTATTTTTTATCTTTAATTAAAAAATATTGTTTACAAGAAACAAACAAATTTTCGCCAAACGTCTTAACTGTTTTTAGGGAGCTGAAGGGAGAGATGTATATTATTTTTCCTCCTCTAAAGAGATGCTTCTCCTCAAGTTCCCGATGTAGATGTGGAAACATATGGCAACACTAAGTTCGACGAAGATATTCCCTACTTGGGTGGTAGTGGTGGCACACGATAGTTTGTGTCTGTTTGCTCTGGAATTCCAAAAAACAGCAGTTTATTCACTACATGTTTATCTGCTGATATAATTTCTACTCTGGATCTAGATGTTTTGAACCAAAACTTGGGATTCATCCCTTTGTGAGGTCTCTCAATCGCAGTTTCCTCAGTGACACGCCTGCATCGTCGACGACCTGGGAACTTCGAAAATCACTGGGTTATTTACCACTTGCTCAGTTTCTCAATAGTCTGCTAATTCTCTAGTATCTACGGTTACTGTTCATTTTTAAAGTCACCTCATTTGCGAGCATATAAAAAGAGAATCTCAAGAGGTGACATCGGAGGAGGAGAGAAGAAAGTAAAGCAAGGCGAAGAAAAAGCCGACGTCCGTTGAAAAGAATGGAAGAAGTCGGATGGTGTGCGATCAGCGGGAGCCACGATTCGTTGAATTAAAAAAGAGCGAAGGAGGAAAAAACGATAGGAAAATTTTACAAGGCAGGGGGTCGAAGGTCTTGAATGGAGAAGGTTCGGAACGAAGTGGGCCGCTTAGATTGGATACGCAGTCGACATGGAAGCATAAGCCACGACAGGCAAAGGGCGATAGTGATTTCGTAAAATGCCACTGATATCGTATCTTCAAGTCGATAGCAAGAGACAAGGCGGATAAGAGCCGAAAACCTCCGCACATGAGGGAGAATCAATGGAGCACGAGAGAAGCGAGTGGGTCGTATCGGAATAAGGTGATTAGACCCGACCCTTCTGGCTTTGCAAAAATCTACGGTCCCATAACAAGTAAGCCTTATGACTTCTTCATTAAATGGCCTCCTCCAGAGATTAAAGTTAATCCATCTGCCAATGCAAGTGCTTATCAAGGTGCGAAAAAGTTGTATAATGATAAAGGAACTTTACACGCGAAACCTGGTGAAGTTAAGAGACTAAGTGATTGGCAGCTCGACATCGTACCAGTGTTTAGAGGAGACTGTCCACTCAACTGACTTGCACGTTGAGCCCGACGAACATGTTAATGGAAAGAACGCCGTAAATTAAGTAGAATTACGGTAGAAGTAAAGGAGCATTTGGACGAGCAGATGCGAGACCCTTCCCTAAGCATTGACCATCCCAGCATCACCCAAACGCCGGGAGTCCAGTTAGTCCCGGTGCCAGGAGTGCAGCAGACGTCCCAGAAACAGAAGTATCAAGCCAGCTCACCGAGCATTTAAATTCGACAGAAATTCATTCTTCGCTCTCGTGGGAGAGAGAGGATCAGACTTTCTCTCTTGATTTGTACCTACTCGGGTGGCCAAGACGGGTAGGTGTTGGGAGTTAGTTTCCGACCAGCGAAAGCTGTGGGCCAAGTTCATGTTGACTTGTTTGAGGTGTTTTCAGTTTCTTACGTTGGGTGTAGCATAATGCCACCTGAAGATCTTTTTACATCTTAACTCCGTGGCGGCAATAACACTTGCCTCTCCACTTCAAAAGTGGGAGAGAGAGGAGCAGAGTCGCAACGGCAGCGAGCCATTAGCGTTAGGTAGCATTGACAGGGCCCTAGTCAGCCTGCCGCGCTCGGTGGACAGCGTTGCGTTCTTCGGTAGTAACTCTTATTTGGTGTTCCTTGTGCTGTGTATTGCGAATAACTTCCAGTATAGCTGCTAATTTTGTATTACTGTGTTTCTTTTGTTTTCTTCTTAGCTCCCACCTATAGAGAAGATTTGCCTACACAGGTCGCCGTGTTCTGCCACTATGGTTGCCTGCGCTGCTAGTTTTACATACTCCAGCCTCGGGCGTTGTTGGTATTCTCGTCCTCAAGCCCACGAGAATCCATTAGCCGAGGACAGCATAAACTGCTCGGAAGATAACGGCTTATGAAATC
Organism: Rhysida immarginata; assembly: GCA_023313115.1. Lineage (NCBI taxonomy): Eukaryota > Metazoa > Arthropoda > Chilopoda > Scolopendromorpha > Scolopendridae > Rhysida > Rhysida immarginata. Next base: position 517,539 of record JAHWFO010002604.1, read on the forward strand.
CTCAGCAAAAATTATCGGTAACTGGAATTAACGGGAGAGTGAGCAGACTATTAGGAAAGAGTGAAAAGACGACAGGGGAAGCGGTCCTTAAGTTCCGTGCTGTATTGAGCAAATGGTAAGTATGTCAATAGAAGAATCAGCGACTGCTAGACTACACAAATTTATGAATGGCCAAGTTTTGCTTCAAGACATCGAGAGCACAATGGGAATTGCAACAGTATCAAGTGTACATCTAAAGTAAGATTATATACCTAAGAAATTATTTAGGCTAGCTGTGGCTTACTTTGAGAGGTCCATCCATTGTGACCATATAAAAAATTTTTATTTCGAATTTTCATTATGACTTTTCACTTTATAAATTCTAAGCGTTTTCATGTGTTTATTTCAAAGTTCTTCCAAAATTTAATCAAAAAAAAAAGAAGAGTCCGAATCACTGCGGGGTTATCATGTAGCTTATTTGGTAGCACAGTAGATCCAGACATTTCATAAAATTACTTTTTGACTATATTCTGTGTAAATGTGAATAGTTTGGAAGCTGAGCTGCTGATAATGCTATGACTGAACGTTAGTTTCCCAGAATTATCATTAATGAACATAAAGTGATGGTGTAGTGACAGGACTTTAATAAGGCAGCATCTATTGAGGAGAAAATCGTGTCACACGTGTCTCCCTTGAGGTCCCTATCAAACGTCCAGACGATTGGCAAAAATTTGTGTCGTAGAAAGGAAAGAGAAAGAACGAGTATTGCTCATTTAAACTCTGCAGCTAAAACGGAAAAAGCTTTATGGGCATTGGAAACATCTGAACAAATTGAGTTTGAAATACAGCGAGAGGGTATACGATCTTCTACGTCAAGAGCAAGAAAAAGTTGGGTTTAAAATATCCAGTGATGTTACCCAGTGGTGAAGATGGACATTGTTTTAATCTGAGGTAAGTCAAAAAGAAGTTAAATGAACTCCCAATATATCACCTAGAATGCTTTTTTTCGGATTTTTCTTAGAATGTAAATTCCCTTAGAATGGATATTGTATTGATTGAGTTATTATTTAACCAATTTGAAGTTATAATTTAACTTCTTGAGATTGTTCTGTTTATCTACAGATTTAATTATCCTGGGCAAAGCCGGGTCCTCTGCTAGTGTTTGAATAATGGGGAACTGCTTGATGATTCACTGTTGATACTAATCGACGAGCCTAATAGTGTACAAACTTTGGCTTGCATTGTTGGTCAAGAGGTTATGCACTGAATTTGACTCATTTTTATGCTCGTCCATCAACATGATTATCCATTTATTATCCTTAAATTTTTTGTACATCTGAGGTAGACAGTTATATTCCTTTTGCTTTGAAGATCAAGTGTGCAAATTTCATCAAGATCGGAATAAAATTGTATATTCGTATAAGAAACAAACAAACTAACAAACAACAACAAACAAACAAATAAATATACAAGCAAACCCACAAACATTCTTTTTTCTATATACAGACTAGCAAAGGCGCCCTGTGTTGCCCGAGATAACTACACTTGTAGGTAAACATAATAACTTGAAGAACTTCAATATTTATTCAAAATGTTCTTAAGTAATTTTACAATTTCCTCCAGTTGTTCAGATCTTTTCGATGCCTAGATAATTTTTGTATTTAACTGATCAATATTCGCTCATTCCTCGCTCACCACTCGATCACCACTTTTTCTTCACTTTCTCAGTTGCATCAGAGCACTGACGAAAACAGTACAGCAAGCACCGACCGAGAGGACTGCTTCCTCTGTCTTTTTTACACTGTTTCTCACTAGTCTGCTAACTCTCCATTATCTCCAGTTGCTGCTTATTTTTAAAGATTTTCAATAGAATGTTAAGTTCCAAGAACTATCAATTTTAAAAAAAGGCGAAAAACAGGAATACTATGTATTGTTAAAAATTCAATTTTTTTTAGAATTCGCATACGTGGAATGTAATCTTCATTCCTTGTGAACCCATTTATATTTCATAGTTTGCGTTGCGTGTTTGGTCATGAGAAATACAGGGTGTCCGAAAAGTCTGGTAACATGGCATATATCTCAAAGCTGCCAGATAGGAGAGATCTGATGAGTATGGTTTATAAGTAACAGCGGGGTGGGGAATTCATTTCCGCACTCAAATTTGACTTTGACCCCCTAAATTTAAGGTCATCTATTAGCTAGCTCGAAAACTATTAAAGATAGAGAAAAATTTCCGATTGCTACGCTGTAGAGCAACACCAAATTAGTCTAAAACAATTTTAATCACACCCTTCCCTTTGAAAGATTTTGAGAAAATGGGCGACAAAGAATCACTCAAGGTTATGTTAGGCTGACCAGGTTGGCTGAGATTTCTAACACAATTGGGAAGGCTCATTAAGTAATGACCTTGAGTGACTCTTTTTCGCCTACATATAAATATCACAGGCACCAGGCGTGGATATTTCCTGCTCAACTTCCCGATGTTGATGTGTAAATATATGGCAGCAGTAACTTCGAATAAGACACACTCTACTTGGGTGGTAGTGGTTGCACATGATAGTTTGTGTCTGTTTGCTCTGCAATTCCAAAAAACTGAGCGGTTTACTCACAACATGGTAATCTGTTGATACAATTTCTACTCTGGTCTAGATGTTTTGAATCAAAACATAGGATTTCTTCCATTTTTCAATTCTAGTAATCGCAGTTTCCTCCGTTGATATAAATATCAGAGGCAACCGACGTTGCCCCCTATTATTACGACTGTAGGTAAACAGAACAATTTCAAGAAGTTAAATAATAACTCAAAATTTGTTTTCAGTAATTCTGCAATTTCCTGCTGCTGATTTTCTCATTGTTCAGATGTTTCTAACACACAGATAACTTTTTGTCTTCTCTGACCAATACTCGAGATAGACTTACATATATAACGGCCTATTATACTCATTTCCTTCTCATTTTTAATATTTCTAAGAAACGAATGTTCCAATTCCATTGTAAAAGTACCCTCTATCATTGCATCATTTGGAAAATATAGTTGCATCATCACCACATCGGTTTTTACAGCTACAATATATGGAAAAATCTATAGCGGGAGGCCGTGGCCTTGTGGGCTTTCACGGAACACACCAATTCTCCGAAGTTAGGCAACATCTGGCACGGCTTATCACTGGATGGACGACCATCAGTGAAACACGATCTTCACCCCCCCCCTCCTTGGCTGCTGCTACCATCATAGAGCAGTCGAAAATACATGTTCATCCAGGGAAACAACTCGTCGGCATCTAGCCATACAGGCCATCGATGGCATCATTTGATTCCTTTAAATAAATGAATAAATAAATAAATAAATAACTTCGACAAAAGAGCTCTCGTCATGAGTGGCAGTGGATGTACATGATTGTTTGTCTGTGGGCTCTGTAATTCCAACAATCTGTATGGGGTTATTAACTACATGGCCATTCATTATTTTGTGTAGTCTAGCATTCGTCGTTTACTTTGTTGGCACACTCTCCATTTGATAAGTAGTCACAATGTGCTGGTGAAACCAATACAGCACCGAGCAAAGGGAATGCTTCCTTTGTCGCCTTTCCACTCTTCCTTAATAGTCTGCCAGCTCTCCATTATCTTCAGTTAGCGTCCATTTAAACCAGCGTCGCCCTGGAATTTATTTACCCTCTTGTTGTCCTAATTCACATTAAAGCGAACCCATCTTCACCAACGAGGAATATCACAGTTAATTTTAGACCCATCTGTCCTTGGAAGTTTGCTTGCTCTGGACGTAGAAGCTCTTATACCCTCCTGCTCTAGATGAAGGTCCCCTTGTTCAAATATTTCCAACGTCTAGATACCTTTGTCTTTTTGTCCGCACTCGTACTTTTTCTTTCTTTTCTAAACACGTGTAACTTATTACCCTCCTCGATAGATACTGCTTTATCTATGTTCTGTCATTGCATCATCATTATATGCTCAATGTTAATAATTTTTGGAAATGATCGTTTAATCATTGCATTTTCACCTTCTCGGTTTCTAAATCATTCACACAGATAGTGTTCAATTCGATTATATCGGGAAAATATTCACAGAAATATTTGGATGTGCTGTGCTATCAAATAAGCTAGGTGATTCTTGGCATTGCTCGAACTCTTTTTGATTAAATTCTGCAATATCTGAAGGTCTATATACAGTATAAATGAACACATTAATTTTTTATGTTAATTTCTCAGAACTATAAATTCTAAGAAAAGCCCAAACAACAGAATTTTTAAGTTTTTTTACAAATTCAATTTTGTTTTATAATTCTCTGAAGTGTGGTGGAATCTTCATTCTTAAGAAAAAACAGGATTTCATGCAAATGCAGCCAGCATGGCCCGGGATAATTACAGTTTTAGGTAAACACAACTACCTCAAGAAGTAAAAAATATCTCAAATCGGTTTTCACTAATTCTTCAATTTCCTAATGTAGCTCCCATTGCTTACATGTTTCTGAGGCCCGGATAACTTTTTGTGTCTCTGATCAATTCTCATTCATTCGGTGGCATTTCGATAAACACGAATTAAAAAGTATCATTTGAACGATTGTTATACAACATACTATATGCTTGTTGCATTGAACAATAGAGTTTATTTATGCTTTTTATCAAATAAGCAAGTGAAGATACTGCTACCTCTATCGCTTTTCCACTCTCTCTCAAGAAGCTGCTAGCTCTCCATTATCTCCAGTTACTAAACATTTTAAAAAATTTTCAAGAAATTGTTAAGTTCCAAGAAATATCACTTCTAAGAAAAGCCTAAACAACAGATATCCTGTCACTGTTACATATCAATTTTAATTCATTACATGGCTCAATCAACGTTATTTATATGCATAAACTTTCTTGCGTGATGATACTATTGTAGATGCAAACTTTGCTTTGCATTGTTGGTCATGCCATACCTCTTATTAGTAAACCTATCCATCATCATGAATACCGAATAATAATCTATACCGAAATACCTGGTACACAGTGACCTTCCTCATACTTTGAAGATCAAGTGTACAAAGATTTATCTAGATCGGAATAAACGTGTAGATTTGCATATGAAACAACCACACCCATCCACAAACAAACATTCTTCTTTATATATATAACCTGTGACAATAAAGTTCGGTAAATGATGTCAAATTGCTAACGGTCGTAAGAGTGCATCATCGTCGTATCCTGCCCCAGACCCAGACAGGTCGAGACATGTTTAAACAAATTTGAGAGAATCAGCGCTGCGAGTGTGTTTATTGTGTTTAAACAGGACATTAAAGAGAGAAGGAGTAGTACGCGCGGTCGAAAACCAAAATAGATCAGCGAACGAAAGAGACTCATGAAGTGATGACAAAAGTTTACAAAGAAAGTGCTATTACTTTGAACTGTGTTTATGAGTGGTTTAAACGGTTCCGAGGAGGCCAGAACACCGTAGAAGACGCCCCCCCCCCGAAGTGGCCAGACATCTAACGTAATGTTACGACCCAACTGAAGGCTATTCCTAAAAACGACTATGCCAGGAGTTTCCAGGACTTGTACAGGCGTTCCCAGAAGTGCATTACCATTTACGGGAATTACATTGAAGGATAGTAACTGCTGTTTCATGTAAGCGAGCAATCTATCCTCAATATGCCATCATTCACCGAACTTTATTGTCACAGGTTGTATATATTTACTGGCAGAGGACCCGGCATTGCCCGGGATCATTATAGTAAACGGAACAATCTCTGGAAGATAAAATATAACTCCAAATTGGCTAAATAATTACAATACAGATCGGAGGGCTATCTATTCTAAGAAAAATCCGAAAAACATGAATTCAAGGTGATATACCGGGACTTTATTTAACCCCTTGTTGACTTGCCTCAGATTAAAATGATATCCATATTCACCACCAAGTTCCATAGGGCATTATAATTGGATACTTTATCCCAAGTTTTTCTTGCCCTTGAAGTAGAAGCTCTTATACCCTCTTCCTCTATTTGAAACACCCGTTGTTGAGATGTTTCCAATGCCCATATAGGATTTTCTGTTTTAGCTGCAGGGTATCGTTGACCAATACCTGTTCTTTCTCTTTTCTTTCTAGACACACAAACTTTTGACCGTCGTTTGTATATTTGATAGGGAGCTCAACGGAGAAACACGTGTCTCCTTTACCTCCTCAATCAACGCTGCCTTATTTATTTCCTGTCACAAACGTTCAATCATCGCATCATCAGCATCTTAGTTTCCAAAATATTCACTTTCACACGGAATATAGTCAAAATATATTTTTATGAAATGTTTGAATCTGCTGTGCTACCAAATAAGTAAGTTAATAACCCCGTCGTGGCTCGGACTCCTTTTTTTTATTAAATTTTGCATTATTTTTAAAATTAACACATTAAAACGCTTAGAATTCTTAGAGTAAAAATTTATTACGCAAATTCAAGAAAAAATTAATTTAATTGATCACAATGGATGGACCTCTCCAGGTTTGCCAGAGCTAGCCTAAATAATTTCTTAGTCACGTAATCTTACTTGATGTTCTTGCAATTCCCACTATGTCTCTAAGCAAAACTTGGCCATTCTTCACTTTGTGTAGTCTAGATTCTTCTACTTACATGCCTACCATTAGCTCAATACAGCACGGAGCTAAAGGACTGCTTCCTCTGTCGTCTTTCCATTCCTTCTCAATAGTCTGCTATTCTCCATTATCTACAGCTACTGATCATTTTTAAAGTTTTTCAAGAATTTGTTAAGTACTAAGAACTCTCAATATCAAGAAACGCCTGAATAACAGGAATTCTATGCATTGTTACAAATTGAAACTTATCTACGTTTCACAAACTTTGCCTTACATTGATGGTAATGAGATATATATTGTTGATCCCTGCATAGTGTTGGTGCATTTTGTGTTGGTGCCATTATTGGTACCTCTTGTTGCACAAACCTTTCTTTGCATTGTTGGTAATGAGATATATATTTTTGGTCCTTGCAGTGTGTTTGTGAATTGCTTGTTGATATCATTGTTGATAAGTATTGCTGCGCAAAATTTGCCTTGCATTGTTTTTCATGAGAAATTTCTCATTCAAATGCCTTGCCGTCATTATGTATATCGATTTCTTATCGAAAATATTAATTTTCGAAATCTGAGGTAGGCAGTAGACCTTCTTTATGCTTTGAAGGTCAAGTCTGCAAAATTTCATCAAGATCGGAATAAAACACTAGATTTGTATAAAATACAAACCCATCAACCACCCACAAACAAACATGTTTCTTTATATATATAGACTAGCAGGCGTTGCTAGCATATTTCTTTATATATACAGACTAGAGGTACCTGGCGCTGCCCGGGATAATAACAGTTGTAGGAAAACAGAACAGTCTCAAGAAGTTACATTATAACTCAAAACTGGTTAAATGATAACTTAATCAATACAACACAGAGTGAAGGGACTATCAATCCGAAAAATCGAAATCTAGCTGGTTTACCGGGGCTTTATTTTTAGTGAGATTAAAATGATATCTAACTTCACCACCGGGAAGGATATCTGGTATAACGGTTTCGGAGAGAAACCCTGTATTCTCCCTATCAAAAAAATCTATGTAACAGTAACTCAAAAAACTGTATTACCGTACGGCCCTCTATGTTACGCTATATTCAATTAAAAACCTCTGTAACTGTAGATTCCGCTATGGAGAAAAATCAAGTAGCAGTCTCAGAAAGAAACTGCACGACGAGCCATTTCTCAATCCCCAAAAGAAGGCCGCTAGTCTATCCTATATTTTTAGGGCGGACTAGGGCAACCCACAACTGCAACAGGAAATAAAACACGTTAAGGCTAAAAAAAAACTCACACAATTATTATAAATAATAAAACGATACAATTAGTTTATCAGATTGTTGTAGATTATTGTAGATTGTTGAGCGCAATTTTTTCAGCTCCCCAAAATAGTCTTGTGGAAAGGGATTATCTACACCTAAATAAATTTGACTGCTGTTGTGGACTTGTGAAGGTCTGTAAGAGACCTTCTAACTTTAACCTGCGGTTGCGGTAATGATAATTAGATACATTCCATTATATTCAGTTGATTAACTTTTATAATAACATTTCTTATTGTCTAATAGTCATGGCATTGTTATTTTAAATGGACAATTATGTTCGCCTGCATTGTTGAATTTATTGAAGTGGAATAAACTTACAATGTCTTATAAAATGATGTTGTATGATGATCAATCGTAAATGTAGACTCTGATATATATTTATGTGGATGAAAAGAAAGTGACATGTTCTGGAAATTGTGAAAGAATATTTCACTTAAAATGTACTGGGCTTACTTTAAATGAACTAGAACACTTATCCACTATTTTGAAGACGTACTCATGTGAATCATGCTGTGATTCACTTAAACAACAGGAAGATAATAATTCATCTTTAAGTATCCATACACTTTTTAACAAGTAAAAGGAACAATTAAGACCGAGGAAAGAAGAAAAATTGCCTAATTCTACATTTGAAAATCTTAATAAGCAAATGATGCACATATTGGAGGAATTAAAAATGCTTACTTCAATAAAATCGGAAATTACGGAAATGAAAACGTCACTTGATTATTTTTCAAAATCATTTGATGAAATTCTGGAAAGATTAAATGGGGTTGATCAGATCTTGGTTTATGTGCAAAGAGACTTAAAAGTATGTACGACAGAAAATAATATATTAAAGAAAGAAAATGCTGAACTTAAAGATCAAATTAAATCTGTACAGCAACAAGTTTATCAAATGGAACAGTATAAATACAACTCAAATATTTTAATTGACGGGATACCAGAATCTCCAAATGAAGACTTAAACGTCATCATTAAGAAACTGGCATGTAAACTTGATGTTCCTATCAAAGATGAGGATATTTCTGCTGTACATCGTCTAAACAATAGATGTGTGAACAAGATGCGACCTCGATGTATTGTGGTTAAATTTATCCATAAACAGAACAAATGCCTTATGATGCAACACAAAAAGAAGAAGTGTCAATTAAATACGAGAAATGTGGGTATATGTAATGAACAGTATGAAATTTACTTGAATGATCACCTATCTCCTTATTATAATGACCTCTTCTGGAAGGCTAGGGAATTTAAAAAAATAACCAATATAAGTATGTATGGACCTATAATGGTATTATATATTTATTTATTTATTTATTTATTTATTTATTTAAGAATAAAGGGTTAGAATATACATCAAAGTACAACAGAGATCCGAATGGTCCATATGGACCGACATGTTAGATCTCTGAAGACTCATAAAGATACTAAGAAACAAAAAAACGTGTTAGTACAATCTTAATGAGCAAAAAAAAACAAAAACATACAGATGGATCGACTGGGCAGATGACAAACAAAAATACTACAGATAATCAGTGGCCCCAAAGTAAATCTGGATGTTTCTTCCACGCAGAGTGATTCGGCCTCCGCACAGTAACTCAATCACTCATAATAACTTCTTAATAGTTAACAGGTGTGTCTAACATCCTAAAATTCAATAAACATCCTACGATACCAGAATACAAACGTCACTAAGTAAAAACATTGTGGCGCAGCGTATGCAAAGACAGTTAACTGTGCTCCAAAAACTTCGTACAACAGGTTGCGTGGGAGGGAGGCTCTACCTACCCCAGTGATAGCTGATCAAAGGCAGACGACCCTCCCTTGTATATTAATACATAAAAAGCAATAAATTTTTAACCTTTTGCGAAACAACGAATACGATGTTATGGAGCGGAGTTCTTGGGGTAATTGCGCCCAATTTTTTACCCCGATAAAGGTAATACATCGACGTCTGTAATTTAGTTTGGCAAAGGGTAAGGAAATATCATTCAGTGTGCGAGTGGAGTAGTTATGCCGTTCACGGTTATAAACAACGGTTACAGGTGAAGTTAACAACAATATGGAATTCAGACTCTTGTAGATAAAAGTACATGATTGTATAAAAAATATCTGGAAAACCGAAGGTATGCGCATGGAGGTAAAGTAAGAAGATACCGAATAAGACTTGGGAACACCAAGTAGGGTTCGCAGGAACCATTTCTGAAGTTTGAACAAGCGGTTAAGATTAGAAGAAAAGGACGATCCCCAGAAAATGACACAGTAGCAAAGGGAGGAGTGTATCCATGAATAATAAAGAAAAAGAATGCACGATGGTAAGTATTGCAATCTGGAAATCATTCCTTGCTTCCGATTTAGATTCACCAATAAAGTATCAATATGCTGATCCCAGGTCAGATCGTGTGTGATAATCAACCCTAGATATTTAAAAGAAATCACCGTTTTTATTAGTTGATTATCATAATAAACTGGTAAACTACTTGGAATATTTAATTTGTTACGCTGATAAAATAGCATCACATTCGTTTTGTGAGTATTGACGGTTAACGAATTCTCGACATTCCAGGTTTTTAAGATATTTAGCGCATCGTTAAAGGTATTCGTTAAACTCCTAATTGCAGTGCTGGACGATAACAAAGTAACGTCATCGGCATACATGAGCACCCTGAAAGAAGAAATCGAGGAAAATGCTCGAGGCAGGTCATTGATGAAAAGATTGAATAACAGGGGAGAAAGAACAGACGCCTGAGGAACACCGAGATTCGTTACAACCGTCGCAGAAGACTCGCCAGAATAGGATAAATAATAACTCCTCTGCGTTAGAAAACTTGTTAACCAACGCAGGGGAGGGCCACGAATATTATAGAAATGCGATAATTTATGAATTAACAGCGGAATGGACAAGGAATCGAACGCCTTCGAAAAATCGATGAAGACGGCACCCACGAACTTGTTGGCCGCCATTTCAGAAGAAGCATATTCTAATAGTTCGTAACATGCCGTCTCTACGTTCCGTTTCGGTACAAAGCCGTGTTGGCAGGAGCTTATGAACCCAGAATCATAAATATATTTGGGATAGTCGAATAAAGTAGAGTTTTTCAAAGATCTTTGCAAAGATGGAAAGCGCGGTAACTGGGCGGTAATTAACAAATTGCTTAGGGTCGCCTTTTTTATAGATGGGGGTTACTCGAGCTAACTTAAGCATCTTGGGGTAAGTTCCAGACATTAGCGAGTGATTAAATATCAACGAAAGAGGAAAGGCAAGCGCGTATCGCAAAGAAATGATGATATCCGATCTGAGCTCAAGTGGATCAGAGATAGTGGAAGACTTAATTTGAAAAATTACAGCACGGACTTCATTAACAGTAGTGGGGGCAGCGAAAAAACCTGATACCGGTGTAGACGAAGAACTAGCATAACTAGTATTTAAAGAGGGGGGAATCGGCGAGGAAAGCAAAAGGGTGGAAAGAAAATCCGTTAGGGTTGATGGTGTAATCTCCTTCGGGTGATTAAAAGGAGATAGTCTAGGTAACGAACCCCGGGTTAAACGTTTTAGTGCTTGCCACTTATCTCTGCTGTTTTTAAGCTGAGAAAACAATACATTGAAGTAATCGGATTTCGCTTTTTTTATTTGCTTTTTTAAGCCATTAGAAAACTTCTTAAAAATGTTTAGCCTATCGGTGGAAGGATTTTTGCGAAATTTACGGTATAGCTTGTTCTTCGTTTGAACATCGATTAAAATCTGTGCAGAGACCCATGGTTGACGAATAGTCTTGTCATAGCTAGTATTGCTACACAGCGAGGCAAGTGGCAAATATCTATCGCGCCCAGTTCGATAGTGGGCCAAAAAAACCTCAAAAAGCTGGTCGGTATCATCACAACCAGCGAACATAGCTTCCCAGTCGGACATCATAAGATACGAATTAAAAACGGCGATCCGGTTAGAAGTAATCACTCGCCTACGTCTGGTCTTAGCCTTGTTAGCTTTAGGAGTATTTATATCGAAGATGGTTAGAATCGGAAAATGGTCAGTTGCTAAAATATCTATTGAATTGCTAAACCGAATCTTATTCAAATTTGTAAAGCAAGCATCAATAGCTGAATAGGTTTGATGGTGGGAGGAGAAATGGGTATAAGAAAAAGAAGTAGACAACAAGCCTGCACGTGTTATAGGGTCCAGAAGTAAATTAAGAGTTGGGGTAGGTTTACAAAAATCAATATTAAAATCACCAACTAAAATCACCCCCTTTCCCATTTTTTGAACATCCATCAATAAAGAAGATAGGAAAGTGCAAAGTGATTGGAAATGGCCCATCGGAGGACGATAGACTGCAATAAGAATAAATTTGTTGTTAATAGTAATTGTTAATATTTCGTAGTCAGCCGTTACCGTAGTATACTAAGGTATAACGTCAAAGGAAAGGGAAAATGATAGGTAAATGCAAAGGCCACCCCCACGCTTGTTATTACGATTAATGGATGTTACCTGAAAACCGGGAATTGCTGGAATCTCACTGGCATCGTGACACCAAGTTTCAGTGAATACTAATATATCCGGAGTCAAAGTGATATTTTCAAGATTAACCAATATTGTTGATAGATTAGCATTAATACTTCTTATATTCAAATACCACAGCGAGAGCTGGGTGACAGATACAGCGCCTGAAACATTGTGTATGTCAAAATACGCCTTAACGGACTCCGCTGAAACCGGCAAAGAGTACGAAGGCATACCATCGAGGATTGGAATACTTTGGGAGCCAAAATAGCAGGACACAGTCTGATCCACAAACTACAGGAAAACAATTCCTAAGTAATCAAACACAATAGGAATAATAGTATAAGTAATCACTCTCAGGAAAAATGGAGGTGAGAGTAAGGCAAGCAAATTAAAACTTAGACCCAGCATATGGACATACAAAAACATCTATGACAAAAAAATTAACAGAAAATACCAACGAAAAAGTTGTCTTAATTTCAGAGAAGATAATTAACTTCGTACTCTTCGTGGGTCAAGATCATACATTACATTAGTCAAAAAACCAATCGTTACTGAATACAAGTAATACAGGAGTCATTACATAAATACAAATAATAAAAAAATTGTAAAACTAAATTATTAGTACCTATGGCATCGCAATTATATACTAGCTTTGGCAACAGAATATTTGGCTTATACTATATATTTGAATTATACTGGATTCACATTTGTCTTAAATAAATTTCAAACGAGAGAAATTAGATATACGCTATACATAATACAGTAAATTGGCGACAATAAAAAGAATGAAAAAAATCCACAGCTACTTAAGTCACGGAATTGAAGTCTTCCGTCGACGAAACACGGACGGGCTTGCCGACCGAATCTTTCACGAAAATTCGACCGCCAAAACTCCAAGCCGACTTCACACCAAATCTCGCCTTCGCCGCTTTCAATAACTTGTATCTCGAGGCGGTCAAGTCCTCCAGAATCACCACTTTAGTATCTTGCAGGTATCTGCGATTCTTAATGATGAGGTCACGCAGCATCGGCGACGCCAGCTGCATGATGATGGGACGGGGCGAAGGTGACGACCGTGGATCTAGCCGATGTATAGAGAGAATGTCCGCGGGTTTAACAGAAATATCCAATTTGTCCGCCAATAGATCCGGAATTACAGTGGTAAGAATTTCCGCAGGCTTCTCTGCCACTCCGAAGATCCTAACGTTGGAGCGGCGAGAGTACTGCTCCAAGTCGTCGATTGATTTAGAATTCACCTCGATCCTAGAAACACCATTTCTAATAACTTCATTTTCCAATGATACGAACTTGTCCTGGAGGACAACGTACTTCTGATCGAGAGATTGTAATTGAGTACTAACAGAACTCATTTGGAGCGACAGAGTTTCCAGCTTTTTCGTAATTTCATCTAACCTTGAATTAATCTTCTGAGTTAGTATCTCGCCAATGATAGCACTAATTTTTTCAACAAATTGCGTATTCTTGAAAATCTCCAACACCGCCTTCTCAACTTGGGAAGTTAGGGTGTCTTCGATAATAGACTTCGCCGGAGAATCAGCTGAAGGAGGGCGGAGATAATTAGATGCCTGTTTGGCAGGCTTTCCGGCTCCTTCACGAGGCATGTTGAGTAAAAAAACGAAGAATGTAACTTGAAAAATACAAAATAAAATTACTCACTCACATAAAAAAATTGTATCACGTTGAAACATGCACCGGCGGAGGACTAGTCCATAGGCAGTCGAAGGAGAGGCCTCAAGGTAATGGAATCGTCGACGGATTCGATTAAAATCTGATGATTTCAATCTATAAAGGTTTAATTGGTTACTCTCACAGTTTAAATCATCTTAGAAGCACTTAAATAGTCGAGTCTATTAACGCTTGCTCACTCTCCATGTAATTTTCTAGGAGCTCATGTCAGTACATCTGCTCCCGCCGCCATCTTGAAAAAAAAAAAAAGAAGGATGATGGAGCTAAAGCTATACCAGTTAAATCTGAGTTTGATTTGAACTCTTTGTAATCAATTAAATTTTCTATATATCTTAATAATCTTTAAATTTTTTCTATGATTGATTTATTATTCTCAAACAGCTCTGATAACTTCATTTAATATATCTGATCAAAATGAATATGGAACATACATTTTTCATCCAGAAGATATCCCAAAATCATACTCTGATTGTATGAATGTTGTACATCTTAATATAAGAAGTATAGCTAAAAATTTTGATTATTTAATATCATATAAATATCAAAGTTTTAAGGTCCCAATTCACATTATTGTCTTTTCTGAAGCGTGGCTAAATAGTTATACTGAACAGAGTAGTAACTTTACAGCTTATTCTAAATATTTCATGTCATCAAAACTTAATAAAGCTAGTGGAGTAGTTGTGTATGTGGATAAAAGAATAACTGTTTTAGAAATTCAACCAAAGACATATTAAAAGTGCTGATATTGTAATTTTAAAATGTAGAGCTGATGATTATATGGGTGAGTTTTTATTATTAGCTTGTTACCGTTCTAACCAAACTTCAATTTTGAAATTTTTTATCTGAACTGTCTAAAGAAATGGATCCCTATAAAAATGAGAAAATTTTTATATTGGAGATATTAATATTGATATAATAAATTATAATGAAGAATATTTTACTCAAAAGTATATTAATATTATGTCGAAAAGAAATCTGGTTCCTATGATAAATATTCCCAAAAGAATTACTCCAAATACTGAGACTTGCATAGATCGTTTTTTTATATCTAAGAGTATAGCATATATAGCTGAAGCGTTTATTCCTGATAGTGATATTACTGATCATTGTATGAGTATCATCTGTTGTAGGTGTAACGTTGTGGATAATACTCATGCAAATAAATTTAAATATAAAACGCTAATCAACCACCAACTTTTAGAGGAAAAATTAGAGGAGGTAAATTGAGATTGTTTAGTGGAAGAAAATGATACACAAAATAAGTATAATTGCTTTGAAAAAATTTTAAAACAAAACATAAAAATGTACGCATACATTGGTAACTAGTTCTGGAAAAAATCAGATAAGGAAACCATGGATTACATATCATATAATCAATTTGATTAAAAAGCGAAATCAATTATGAAGTAAATATTTAAAGGATAAAACAAATGAAAGTCTTTTATACCAATACAGAGGTTTAAGAACTAAGGTTGTACAATAAATTGGAAAGTGTAAGAATAGTTATTATTATAATCAAATTCAGAGAGCAAAAACACCTAAAGATAAATGGAAAATTATAAGTAATATCACAGGACGAGAAAAGACTTACAGAGATATTCCTCAAGATATTAGTAATCAGATAAATGATTTTAATTTGAGCCTTATAAACATGTGCGATTGCCAAAATACTGTAAAACAAAACTCTGCAAATTTTAATATAAAAATGAAGTAAAGGATACCTATTTCCTTTACCCTGTTAATGAGATGGTGATTAAAAATTGCATTATGTCCTTATCAAAATATTCCTCCCTAGGATATGATCATGTTACTACAGAAATTCTGCGTAAACATGTTATTAATTTAACTTATGCTATTAGTAAATTAATTAATTGTTCATTTTTACAAGGAACATTCCCTGACGCAGTTGTAATTCCAATATTTAAAGGGGGAAGTAGTTTATTATTTGAAAATTATAGACCAATATCTTTACTGTCTCACATTTCAAAAATATTTGAAAAAATGGTAGTAAAAAATCGCCTTACAACTTTTCTAGAAAAATATAACATTATTGCGAATAAACAGTTTGGTTTTCAAAGAAAAAAGAATACTCAATTAGCAGTTCACAGTTTTATATCAGATGTTATTCACACGCTTGATAAAGGTCGGAACCCTTTAGCAATTTTTCTGGATATAAGGAAAGCTTTCGATTCAGTTGACCATTGTCTCTTATTACAAAAATTGGAAAGATATGGTATAAGAGGAATAGCAAACCAATGGTTTAGCTCTTATATAACCAGTAGAAAACAAGCTGTTAGGATTAAGGAAAAATTAAGTAAATTCAAAAATTTAAAAAGAGGAATTCCTCAAGGAACTATTTTAGGCCCCATTCTTTTCTTAATTTATATAAATGATATTTTTCATTTAAATTGGTTTGGTTCTATCCAAGCTTATGCTGATGATTTAGTCTTAACCTATATAAAAAGTGATTATCAAAATTTTAAATAAGCCCAATCAGACCTTAAATTATTAAACTTCTGGTTATCAAATAATAATATGTCCTTAAATGTAAAAAAAAAATCTGTATATATGCGTTTTAAATTGCACTCTGATTGTAATACGAATTTGTTTCTTAAATATCATGATTTGAAATGTAATAATCTTGAATGTAGTCATTGTCCTCTTTTAACTTATGTCGAACGCACAAAATATTTGGGTATTATAATTGATTTTCGTTTATCATGGGATTCCCATATAAGAAGTTTATTTGTTAGATTAAGATCTATAACTTTTATAATTCGATCATTAAAAACTGTCTTAACTTTTAAAAATCTGATTTTAATATATAACGTTTTCTTTTTAAGTAAATTACAATATCTCATCCCAGTTTGGGGTGGAGCTTATGTGACTCATTTAAAGCCAATTATAAATCTTTTTAATATGCTGACTCGTTGTATCTTCAACAATGATTTTCGTAAAAATCAAATAATGAATTTTCATCAATTTTATCTTTTTAATTTGGCAAAATATACATGTAATTATGTAAAAATGAAACAGCCAATTTTCAGACATTTTATTTATAATTTAAGATATTCTAATA
The DNA here is from genome assembly GCA_023313115.1 of Rhysida immarginata. Classification (NCBI taxonomy): domain Eukaryota; kingdom Metazoa; phylum Arthropoda; class Chilopoda; order Scolopendromorpha; family Scolopendridae; genus Rhysida; species Rhysida immarginata. Next base: position 534,689 of record JAHWFO010002604.1, read on the forward strand.
ATCTTACTATTCCAATTGAAATTCTAAAGCATTCTGTCGTTTTCCATCAAATAGATTATCTATCAATATATATAAAGAAGGATGTTTGTGGGTGGGTTTGTTTGTTTTTTATACAAATCTACAGTTTTATTCCGATCTTGATGAAATTTTGCATACCTGACCATCAAAGCATGAGGAAGGTCACTGTCTACCTCAGATTACGGAAAAATAATAATTATCGATAAAAAAATCGACATTCATGGTTATGGCAGGGCATATTAATGAGAAATATCTCATGACCAACAATGAAAGGAAAAGTTTGTGCAAGTGTGATTATCCCGGGCAACGCCGGGTACCTTTTCTAGTAATTATAAAAAATTGTTTAATGATCTACCAAAAGAAATAAAATTATGTACTGATAAACGAAAATCTGGATATAAACTTAAAAATTGGATTATGACTATCAAAAACAATTAGTTTTTAATGGTTTTTATATGTTAATCAGTATTAATTGTTGTTACCGTATATACTAATTTATTTTCTTTTCTTTTGATGCTTTTCCGAATATACGAGCACTATGTGCTCATGGGAAATTTATCTTATTATATATTTGTATGTTTCTTACATTGGGATAAATAAATAAATAAATAAATAAATAAATAAATAAATAAAATTAAAAAAAATAAATAAAATTAACCGAGAGAACGCGTAAGGGAATTAAATTACCCAAAGAGACTAAGAAACCTCTCCGCTCCTCCTCAAGGACACACCAGTGTGTGGATGTGTGTGGTGGAAGGAAAAGGCACAGAAAACAAATTCCGATTTAGCAAGGTACTGTTATATTATACACAGAACCAAAGCTGGAAAACAATTACTTTTAGCATTGTTTACAGAAAAAAACAAGCTTGCAGACTTCAGACTCGATCCTACTCTTCTGAAAACGAAAAGGAGGCTCTGTTTAGGACAGGAGTCAACTGGAATAAAGAAAGAAAGTAAAGATAATACAAAAGATTTTCACTCCATACGAATCCACAGGGAGGTGATGTAAAACAAAAGGTATTAACAAGTTTTACTAAAAGAAAATTAATTATAATATGTAAAAGTTAATCTCAAGGAGATTTTTTAATAAAAATAAGAAAAATTTTCCACTAAACGTCCGGAATAAATTTGGCTCGATTACACTGAGAAACAATTTTTGACACATGTAACAAAATATGTGATCCTAAAAGAACTTTTTACGCTGAATTGAAATATGGAATCAGAATTTCTCTATCACTAATAGTTTTTGTGTGGTGTAAATTTTAATACACTGCTATCTGCATACAACTGCTGTCACTCTATATATTATACTATTTTTATATTAGATAACTTGATCATGACTAATGTTTTTTTAAATTAGACAGATAATGTTATCAACGGGAAGTAAATAGCTGTGTATACGTGATGAATCATAAGTGATGATTCATTTCCTGCATGAGTCATCGCACAGAGCAAACGTGAAAATGTTGTCACACATCAGTACTGCGTAATCGTTTCCTGTGTGCGCACGTTCGGTAGCTTCATTCCGTTTTGTGATTTCCATTGTCAAGTGCGCTGTATTAATTAACAATTATGCCTAGGAAGTGCGTAAATGATCCGGATAACTTCTGTTATGTGTGTGGTGATTTGACGTTTAAAGAACAACAACGAAGTTTGACTCCACTTCTTAGAAAATGTTATAAACTATATTTCGGTGTGAAAGTTGGAGATCAAGATAAGAATTGGGCTCTTCATATTTCCTGTTCAACCTGTGTTAAACGTCTAACAGATTGGGCTGAAGGTAAGCGTCATATGAGTTCTGGTATGGCGACATTTCCTATGGTATGGCGTGAACTTCAAAACCATTTGTCAGACTGTTATTTCTGTTTAACTAAGATAAAAAGAATTAGTACTAAATTTAAACACACAGTGCAGTACCCGAATTTATCGTCTACCATAAGACCAGTGTCTCATTGTGAGGACTTGCCTGTGCCACAGCCGCCAGCACTTGTGACGATAGAAGATGAATTGGAATATGACATAACTACTGACGCACGACATGAGCGACATGATCCGACCAATAGCAGTGATACGTCCCGTGTGCCTCATCTGGTTACTCAAGGTGAATTGTTTGATCTTGTGCGAGATTTAAACCTTACAAAGAAACAAGCTGAGCTTTTGGGTTCTAGGATGAAAGGCTGGAATCTACTCCACGCTGACACTGAAATATGTTACTATAGCAATCGTCATGAAGAGTTCCGAGATTTTTATTCCGATGAAAATAGTTTAGTGTACTGTAACAATATTTGTGCTGTAATGGATGCCCTTCATCATGAACATAACCCTACTTAGTGGAGACTCTTCATTGATTCCTCAAAAACTAGCTTGAAGGCTGTTCTGTTGCATAATGGTAACAAATTTCCTTCTGTGCCGTAGCATATGCAACAGATGTGAAAGAAACATATGCCAATATGAAGATCATGTTAGAAAAAATTTAGTATAACCGGTACCATTAGAAAATATGTTGTGATTTAAAGGTTGTCGCGTTATTAAAGGTTGTCGCGATATTAATGGCTGTTTTTTATGCGAATGGGACAGAAGGGACAAGGCAAATCCTTATTCTAAGAAGGAATAGCCAAAATATGAGTCACTATTACCTGGACAGATAAATGTATTGAACATTCCACTGGTTAAAAAGGAAATGATTCTTTTGCCTCCACTTCATATCAAATTATGACTATTCAAAAATTTTGTTAAAGCAATAGATAAGGATGGTGCTGGCTTCAGTTATTTGAAAGAAAAATTCCCTCGTGTTGGCGATGCAAAAATCAAGGAAGGCATTTTTGTTGGGCCCCAAACAAGAACTTTCATTAAAGATGAACAGTTCCATACAGTACTGTGCCGAGTGGAGAAGTCAGCGTGGGACAAATTAACAAACGTTGTAGAAAACTTTTTAGGAAATAAAAAATCACCAAAATACTCTCAAATCATAGATGAATTATTGCAATCGTACAAACGAATGGGGTGCAATATGTCCTTGAAACTTCATTTCTTGGATTTACATTTGGATTTCTTTCCGGACAATCTCGGCGCAGTCAGTGACGAGCATGGGGAACGCTTCCACCAGCAAATATCAGAAATGGAAAGTAGGTACCAGCGACAGTGGAGTGCACGTATGCTAGCAGATTACAGTTGGATACTAAAGAAGGATGCTCCAGATGCCAAATACAGAAGAAAAACCTAACCTAACCTAACCTAACCTAACCTAACCTAACCTAAGCTTACATAACTTCCACTATTTAGGTAAGCTGAAATGGCAATCATGCATGTCACAAAAAACGGAGGGTGATGGGAAAAAACTGATTAGATATTTGAATTCAGCGTGAAAAGTTCTTTTAAGGTCACATATTTTGTTACATGTGCCAAAAAAAGTTTAATTTTGTTACTCAGTGTTATCTGGAAAGTCGTCCTCGTAGTATCTCAAAGGTTTACCTGGCAACACAAGCAACTACGCAGTTAGGAAGAAAATTGGCTGACGTCCTCAATGTAACCACAGAGATATGACTTAGAACAAGCTGGACAAAGCAAGGATGATTACCTAGTGGAACGTTACTCACTGCATAAGAAGCACCTAGTCAGGTGGTAGAAAACAAATGAAAAAAAGAAAGGATTAACATGCAAAAAAAGACAAACGGGGACACATGACACTAACACTAATAACAGAGAAAAGAGGGAAAACGAGCGATCTAACTAGAGAGAGGGAAACAGAGACGCTCCCTTAAGAAAGATGGCAAGTTTTAGCAGCAGAGAACTCCAACGAGTTAGGCGAATCGCACGAGACATCAACAAGATGTCCAGCCAAGGGGAACTGTGAGTTTTTCGAATAACACACGCACTGGTGTGGAGCACAGCAGGGACAAAAGGCCGGGAGTTCTCAAAGTTGGTTTGCGTGGACCTCCACACAGTTCGTGCACACGAATGAAAGCCATCACACTTCGTTTAAAGACACATGCGGATGGTAAATTTGGCACTTACCTGCGTCCTCATCAGGGCTCCTGGTTGTGCTGGCTCCAGAAGATTATCGACATCCTCTAGGTAGCTATGATGATTGAAGCAAAATGCGGTAAACCGGATCGATTACATGAGGAATAGCCATGCTTTTCAATCCAACCGGCCTGCGCTAAGAAAAGTTTTCTCGAAATCGTCTTCACTGGCACCGGACATTTGTACGTGTAGAGCATACCATTTGGTGGGGCCTGAAGCCTCGAAGCAACATGACGAATGACGTTCGAAAAAAAAATGGATATTGATTCTTTCTTATCTCTCGCCGGAAGAAAATTCAGTAAAACAGGCTTCCAACACCAGCGCCCGAAAGGAAAAAGCGCATTTATCCTTCAAGCGGGCGAGGCGCAGCGATAAAACCAGTGTTTACACATCATGAACTGAATAGCCGTCAACGTCGGTGAACAAGGGCAAGATAGTTGTCTACCTAACAAAGACTCCATTCTCACAAGCACCTCAGGCCGCAGAAGCCAGAAGCAAAAGTCCACAAATAATGCCACAAAACCAAACATGTCGAAAAAAAACTGTTACAATGAGGTAACATTCTTGGGCTTCGCTCAACAATAGCAAGAATTACGAAATATTTAGAAATTAGCGTCAAACGCAGAAAAATTAAGAATAAACTTAAAACTTCTGAACGTGAAGTAATTGTAATATTAACTAAAAGGAAAAGGCTAAAGAAAAACCTCAATAAGTTAATTCTGTAGTTTTCTCCGAGTTGTTAAAATTTCTACTCAAATTCTGTCTCATCTAGGAACGCGAGGATTACCGTGCCTTTCCTTCAAGCAAGCAGGTCCACCTTCCAATTAATAATTAAAATAAACGAAAACGCAGGAGAGGCAAACGCCCAGGACGGCCACAGAATGTTCCTGGTCGGGAAGAAAAGCCCCAGTTTCCATGAAAGAGCGACGTTCCACCCCAAAGCGACGAGGGATTGGGAGCCAATACGCGAATAATAAACCAACTCAAGACGCCTACAGCGTCGCGTGAACCCTTTCATTTTGCAAGGGGGACCGCATTAACCCTTGTGGCATCTTAAACCACGCAGTGGCAAGCGAGGAGGAAAATGCGAAAACGGCAATCACCAAAAGTACCCCATATTTTGCCTTACTTTTACTCGAACTTGAAGGTCTACGCCACCTACCCCACGAAGATACACTGGATATTTTAGACCAAGTTTTTTTGCCCTTGACGTAGAAGCTCTTATACTTTCTTGCTCTATTCGAAACTCATTTTGTTCAGATGTTTCCAATGCCCATATAGCTTTTTCTGTTATAGCTTTAGAGTTTCTCTGACCTACTCATTATTTCTCTTTTTTTCCAGACACAAATTTTTGCCAGTCGTCTGGACGTTTGATAAGAAACTCTAGGGATACACGTGTGACTCCTTTGCCTCCTCAATAAACGATGCCTTCTGTCACTGCATCATCATTTTATGCTCATTATTAAAAATTCTTGGAAACGAGCGTTCAATCACCGCATTATCAGCATCTAGGATTCCAAAAATATTCACATTAACACATAAAATTTTATGAAATGTTTGGATTTCCTATGCTAAATAAGCTAGGTGATATCCACAGATTGTGGATTTGTGTAAAATACAAACACACCCACTCCCAAAACCACAAACATTCTTCTTTATATATGTAGATATAGACTATCAGAGGCACGCGGAGTTGCTTGGGATAATTACAGTTGCAGGTTAAACGGAACAACCTCAAGAAGTTAAGTAATATATTAGTTTTTAGTTATTCTACAATTTTTCTCTATAGACGAAGCTGTTGTTCAGATGTTTCCAAAGCCCGGATAAGATACTCAGTCAATTCTTCGTTGGCATTTCGATAGATTTATAGTATTATTAATATTATATCCTTCAAACGATTATTAAAGAGCATAATACTGTATGCTTGTTTATTTGAAGGGTCGAGTTCATGTATGCTTTCTTATCGGTTATGTCATCAACTCACTCTAGCGAAGGGACTGCTTCATCTGTCACTTTTCCAGTCTTTTTCAATAGTCTGATAACTCTTCATTATCTCCAGTTACTTATCAATATTAAAGGTTTTCAAGAAAATCTTACCTTCTAAGAATTATCAAGAAAAGCCCGAACTACAGGAATTCTATGTGATGCTTGCTGATGGGGTGGAATGGAACCATCATTCTTAATGAACCTACTTATATTGCACACTTTGATTGATATTCCTGCGCTGCCCTGGACTCTATTTAACCTCTTGTAGTCCTGCTTCAAATTAGAATGATATCAATCTTCACCACCGTTGAGCATTACTGGATACTTTAGACCTGTCTGTTGTTTAATGTTTCCCTTGCTCTTGCCGTATAAGCTCTTATACCATCCTGCTCTAGACGAAACTTCCGATGTTCAAATGTTTCCAATGCCCGGAAACCTTTTTATCTATATGTTGCAAAATTTCTCTGATCAATACTCGTTCTTTCTCTTTTCTTTCCAAACACACAAATTGTTGCCAGCTCAAGGTTTCCAAAACATTCACATTCACAATACTATAGTCATATTGGATCGAGTATTTTTCGGATTTGTTTGGATCTAATGTGCTACCAAATAATCTAGAGGATATTCCCAGCATGGCGCGGACTCGTTTTTGATAAAATTTTGCATTATCTGTATGTGAATATAGTGAAAATGAACATATGAAAACGCTTAGAAATAATACAGTAACAACTTATAATGAAAACTCGAAAACCAAAATTTGGTAATCTGTTGTTGCAATTCCCACTCTTCTCTGGTAAGTCTTTAAGCAAAAGTAGGCAATTCATCACATTGTGTATTCTTGCAGTCGTCGTTTCTTTCTTTGTTACGCATGCATCATCGAGGGCTGCCATCACTCACGACTTCTTCAGCTTCTCAATCGTTTGCTAACCCTCTTTTTTTCTCCAGTTATGTCTACTTTTTAAAGATTTCAATGAAAAGGTTAAGTTCTAAGAATTCTGTAAATTTTTACGAATTGGACTTTATATCTAAAGCACTATGTTGCTTTGCATTGTTGTTCATTAGATATGTATTATTGGTCCAAGCATAGTGTTGGTGAATTGCGTATTGATACTGATTAGTTATAGTTTCACTAAAAATCGGGTGTAACAGTCTATTCGGGTGGCATTAGATTTCACTTTTCTTTTCAGGATAAAAGGGGCCCCCTACACGTACTTTCGGTTCTGCTTGGCGCAGAAACAACGACGGGTGCGAATTGCAAAGGCTGGCCGGGTCTTCTATCGTTTAGGATACCGGGTTCAACGGATCTGACTGAATCGAACACTAGGGAGGGTCGGCGTTTGTGGAAAGAACTCGTCTCTTTCCGCAAATGAATAAAACATCAATACCGTCTATAACACTAGTCACTCCAAGGAGGAAAGTGAATCAATGAGGGGTAAGTCTTGGCAAAAATAAATTGGTAAATTATCAAAAGGTGACTTAGCAAGAGTTCCCATCACTTGGAAATGGATCCCATCCAAACTTCGATTCAAAGGACAAGTAAGCATTCTTTATTGTTCTCGCAGATTTTACGGAGCAGACTAGTTGAGATACTCATGACTGCTGCGAAGCCATCACGGCTAGTTAAATAGGTTTATTAGTTTCTCCTCCCAAATTAAGGTGTGTGCAGGCTCATCATAACATGCTAATAGAGGTACATTAGTATTGAATTTAGAGTAAATGGTTTATTGAGGGGGGTGTCAGGTGTCGCTGTTGATCTGGCCAACCTAGGCCAGGTAGAGCATGGCACTCTGAGCACCTCACTCAACTCAATATACGGAGAAAAACCATCTGCATAGAGTGGAGTTATCATTGGAAATCGGAACCTCAACATTCTTCAGGGCTTTGTGAGTCAAAGGAAAAAGCTGTTGCGAGGGATCATCGTGGTGTAGTGTCTATCATTGTGAAAAGAAGACACCGGCACATTTTGAATCTTCTGTGATCTTAGAGGGGACAGTCTCAGTCATCCAGTGGACTCACTTACTAATTGATCTAGATCATTTTAAAGTGTGTGTTTGTGCTTCAGGGTGATGTGTGATTAGTGAACAATAATGGCCTGTTAATATAATATATGTTAAGTGCCTAATAGTGGAATAAATGTGATTACTGATCTGCAGACGTTTTGATACTACGTAACTGTAAGTAAAGTGAAACGCATTGATTAATAAGTGATTAATCAGATTCATAAGTAGTACAGACATGTGTGTGATTAAAGAGTAATTTGAATTAGCTATTTTAAAATGAGCGTTAAAGGATTCTTATATTCTCATAGTAGTTGAAAGAGCCATTAATTTTTACATTAATTTGAAAAGGTACATTTATTGAATTATTGCATGTTATCTTACATTTAAGTAATTGGGGATTTTAGGATTAACTTCCTTCTTTTCATGATAAGATCTGTCCTTTCTTTCCGTAGGTTAAATGCCGAATCTTATTTTTATGTCTTTGGTATTTATTTATCTTCGAATAAAAATATATTTATTTGATTCTCAAATTCGCCTAACTTATTTGAATAGATAAGACACAACCTGCCTTCTTTTTTAAAGAATCCAACCTTTGTTGATGATTGTTATGGTGCTTAGTGGGGTCAAAAGGTTACATTTGGCAACCATCGTATAAGGCAGTGCCATCAGAGACTATGGTTACAGTGTAACTAATCTTTATCCCATGGTTGTCAGCGAATTTAATATACTCGTGGGCACGGAAGTACGTAGCATTATCAGATAACAATTTGTACGGGTTCCCCATTTGGATACAAACGGAGTTAAGCAGTGTGATGATTTTTTTTGGTTGATCCGTGGGGCTGAACGGGCGGTTATCCATCCACTAAAACAGTCGACAACCAGAATGACATATCTATTTCCCGCGTGGCTTCACAGCAGCGGACACAGTACGTCCAAAGCCCATGTTCGGTTGGGGCCAAGGTGGTGGTGGCACATTTGCTCGTGGATTAAACAGCAATTCATGGACTTGCATTGGTGACACCGTTGACAACTTCTCATCACCCGTGGTATATCAGGTAGCATTTTGGGCCGTGTTTATTATATTTTCATAAGCTCGTACAAAGCCTTACCCCCAGGGAGTATCAGGTCGGCGCATGTATGCCATTCCACAATAAGTTCGTCTCGTCGTGCCAGGATAATGTGTGCCTGCGGATGTCGTATCATGGTGGAAAAGTCGGTGCTTGTATAGTTCCCTTCACCCACAGTATTTTCAATTGAGGTGTTTTACTGCAGGTCAGGCCAGTCGAGTGAGAAAGGGCATCAGGTATGTGATTGAATATCCTTCTCTGAAGTATGATGTTACAGTGGAAGCCCTGCAGCCTTAGATTCCACCGTTCAATCCTTCCATAGTGTTCTTTGAAGTTCGTCATCCACTTCAAGGATTGCTCGTCACAATAGATGGTGAAACAGGTTCCGTCCAGGTAGGGACAGAACGCGCTGTAGTTGTATTCAGTGTTGGTCAGTGATCGACTGGCGTACGCGACGATATAGAGGATATCATTTAAACTTGGGCCAGCATACACCCTACCCTCTGTTTCGATGAGTCGGTGTGCACCTCGAATGAGCAGTTGAAATCGGGCTGCAGGAGTATGGCTGGTGTGGTTAAGGACTTCTTAATGTCGTTAAAGGAACTCTCACAGCTCTCGTCCCACACCCATCTCTTGTCCTTATGAGTCAGGCGACGCAATGGCCAGTTTCTCACGCTGAAGTTAGGTATAAAGGCGCGATAACACTGAAACATGCCGAGGAATCGCCGGACTTTTTCCACTTTGGTGGGCTGTGGATACGTCAAAATAGGATGTCTATACCGATCATTGGGTCGTAGCCCAAGAACTCAACCTCCCGGTGAAAGAAGAGTGATTTTTAAAAATTCATCTCCAGGTTGAACTCGAGTAACTGGTGGTATACCTTGCAGAAATTCTCGAGGTGGGCCTCCCAGTTTCGGCTTGCCTCTAGGATATCATCAACATAGTGGAAGCATTCAGGTTCTACTGATGGGTCTAGAACCTCATCCATTAGAGACTGGAAGGCTAGGGCTGCGTTTTTGATCCCAAATGGCATCACTTGATAACAGTAGGTGCCAAGCCCCGGGACCATAAACGCAGTCTTTTCTCATGAGTCAGGGTTTAGCCTGACCTGCCAATAGGCATGACATAAGTCTAAAGTAGAAAAGATCCTAGCGCGACTGAGCATCCGGAGGATTAGTTCGGTGGGCAAAGGGTAGTACGACATGTGCTTGGTCAGAAATCAATTTCTTGGCATCTAGGACGAAATGAGGTTCCTTCATTTTTAGTTGTTGTATTAGGAAGTAAGGTAGCGACCAGGGAAACTCAAACATTCACACAACCCCCTTATGCTCCATTTCCCTCACCAAGCCTCTGATGGATTCTAATTTTGCGGGGAGTAATAATATAGTCGAACTCATATGGGTGGTGCTTTCCGGATATGTATCTGGTGTTCATACCCAAGGAACTTGTTGGTGATTTGGACCATCTTAGATTCTACATCTTGAAGAAGAGTTTTCATTGCGTGTTTGCGACCACCATTCTCGACACAGCAGCAATATTCTTCTGGCCGAGACTCCGAAGTTATTTTTGTGTCAGCTTCCCATTGGCATAATAGATGAAGTCCTATCACAAGATCAACTGCTTGTTTGGGGAGAACTCACCATTCATAATATCGGGGTTCGTACGAATTGCCTCCGACCTTTGTCACTTCTGCGAACAAACTTTCATATAAGAGGACTCCTTGGTCTTCCGCCACTGTAACTTTCCTCGGTTGGAGATGTTTAACTCTTTTCCCCCCCAATTTCCGACACGATATCTTCATTGATTAATGAGAGTGGCGCACTCATATCAAGTATTGCGTCCACTTCTGTACCTACAATGGTCATCTTTATTTGCCAACAACTGGTATTGGGAACACGAAGCATTGTCATTGAAGTCGTCTGTGCGGTAAGTGCGTCTATTCCTCTACGAGCTTCCAATTTTGGCAGCGATCGGAACTCCGATTTACGGATCGTTTCACGGATGTCTGGTTTCATATTTTCATAACAGAGACTGGTAAGCTCGTCCATCTCAAGGGGGTGTGGCAATCGTTGATTTTGATAGCACATCTCGGAAATGTACTGGGAGAATCTGTTTCCGGGTGCTTGACATCGATTCATCAGTCATCGTTTATCTGCTATCTGGTTTGAATTATGGCTGAACTGTCTCAACAACCAAACTCTGGCTGCGGCCCAGTTCGGCAATTCTCTCAATTTCGTGGCTACTCACGGTCTCAGGTCTTCTGGCAATAATGGCGGCATCACACATGGGAGTATTGCCGAGGGTACCTCTGTTAACATGGCCCTGGCCTCGACCTTCTGTAAGTATTCCTCCATGTCATTGGCGGGCTTAAAAGTAGGCAGGTCAAGAATTTCCTTCCATTTCTTGGGTGGTCTTTCTCGGGTTCTCCATTTCAGGCAAGTACTGTTTTCTCGTTCGTCAAGGTGCGTTGAGTATTCTCAATCAAAGCGTGGTCAATTCCTATTGTAAATTTCACCAGTCCTTCGAGAAACAATTCTACGTTGCTATTCCTCCACGTATCAATTTCCAGTGTCGTGACTCGGGCATTCTGGGTTCGTTGTATTTCTTCCTTAAGCATACGGAAACTCTGGGCATGATCACCATCGATTTCTAGTTGGAGTCTTCCATTGATCAATAATACTGCTTCTTCGCTGAGAAGCACCATGGGTATTTGTCATTGAAATACTGCGGCTAGCACCTTATCCAGTTCATCCATCACTGGGATCTGCTCCATTCTGGCAATAATGAGTATTACACACAAATTTGTCGTCTTCATAATAATCGGATTCATATAACGGAGGCAGTTAGCCAAAAATAACTTTTGTAATGGATACAGCAGTCGTGCTGAGTTCGTTCATCACACTATATTAACACAAAGGATTATCTTTTATACAGCAAAGGTTTTGGTCGGAATATCCTTAAGGGTTAAACTGTGAGGTGTTCTGCTACCAATACAAAAAATAAACCATTAGACAAAATTGGTTTCACCCAACTAATATTTTGGGGAAAGTCGTCTACAAGAAATCTCTTTATTTATTGCATGGTACAATCAAAACATGAAACACCATTCCCCTGAAGTATCTCTAGGGGCAAATCAAAAGAAAAAAAAGAGCTTATTAGAATAACGAAGTAACAAATAATTTAAGTTTAAGGCCTGCAAAATAAATTAGCAATGAGAGAATTAAAACGAAGTAAACGAATTAAATGAATCATTAAAATTTCCGTCATGAGTTTATCCTCTTATAATTTATTTCGAGGTATTTCTATCTTCAATTCGACTTTGTTGGATTAGTATTCATTATCAAACTAATTGTTCGTTATTAGTCGGTTTAGACAAAATTCAATCTTTCCATTATTTTCCTTAGGACAAATAGACGGTGAATTCATTAAACAAAAGAGTCATAACAGCTAATCTAAATCTCACTCTAGGGAGTACGGAAGATTAGGGTAGTTAAGTTCTACACGTAAGTTCGTTTAATCAGGTTAACACGATTAATCGTGGCAGTTCTCTTAATAATTAATCTTTGCTTTCTTTTTTATTTCTTTTCCATTGGTCGATTACAACGGAACGTCTGTCACCACGCAGGGGTGTACGATCAGGGGGGAGGGAGAACTGACAACTGGTCGCATTTTTATTGGTTTGGGTAATGGGGTAAAGTTAATAAAGAGAACCCACTCGTTTAGTTATGCTTTTAATAACAAATTGGGTGCAAGCTTCTACTTGGGTGACATTAAATTTCACTTTTCTTTTCAGGAAAAGAGGGGCCCCCAAAAGGAATGAACAGAATACACGTACTTTTGGTGCTGCTTGGCTGATTCATCAACAATTTGCAGAAACAACAAACTGGTGTAAATTGCAAAGGCAGGCCAGGTCTTCTTCGTTTCGGATACCGGGTTCGACAGATCTGACTGGGAAACAAACACTGGGGAGGGTAGGTGTTTGTGGAAAGAACTCGTCTCTTTCTGTAAATGAATAAAACATCAAACACTCTATAACACTAGTCACTCCAACGAGAAAAGTCAATCAATGAGGGGTAAGTCTTGGCAATAATAAATTGTTAAATTATCAAATGGTACTTACCTTAGCAAGAATTCCTGTCGCTTGGAAATGGCTGCCTCGAACGTCCAAACTTCGATTCAAAGGGCCAGAAGATATTCTTTATCGTTCTCGCAGATGTTACGCTTCGTGAAAACAACGGGTTCCGTTCTCACGCCCACAATGATTTGCTTCGATGAGAGAAGGGCTCATCAGATGACTAAAGAAGAAAACTTCATAAAAATGGTACGGGATAGGCACTTCCACCATGTCCGCCAGTGGAACGTTCTCCCTTTCTCTTCTCTCACTTTTGTTTTTTCTTCCAACAAATATCCATTTACATTTGATTTCTCGCTCACACATTGTTGAATTCGACAGGCGGATAAATAAGTATATTTTCAATAATCGTGAAACGAAACTGAAGTATAATGACACGGACGAAAATGAAAGCTGAAGGTACAGTGCTGCGAAAACACTTACAAAGAAAACGAAAAACGCACGACGCACCGTAAATGATTGCTCGAAAAGTAGACGAACGAAAAGTCTATTGCAAAAGAAGTCACTATAGGAGTCGAAGCATCATAGAGGAAAAGTAGGTAACAAGAATTTTTCTGACGAATCATTATCCAAGAAAACAAGTTCGGGGTGGGAGACCGCTACAATCCCCTCCTATAAAGAAAAAAATTCTTGTTGATAAAACATTGATCGGTAAAGAGTCACTTTTAATGTTCATCCATCCCCAGGACAGACACCAGTCACCAACGGTTTTAGATCTTTCACGGTGGCGATCACTGATGACTGCCGCAGATGATATTGGTTGGGGAGTGGTTCCGGGTGCGGAAGTGCTACAATATATAGACCAGCAGAGTCACCCTGCATTGCCAGGGATAATTACAGTTGTAGGTAAACAGAATTACCTGAAGAAGTTAATAGCTAAAATTGTTTTTCAGAAATTCTACAATATCCAGCTGTTGACGAAGCTACTGTTGTTCAGATGTTTCCAATGCCTGAATAAATTTTAGTCCTCTCTGACCAAATTTTCTTCGGTGGCATTTTGATAGATATGAATTAACATGTGTCATTCGAACAATTATTTCAGAGCATACCACATTATCTTGGTTGATTTGATGAGTTGAGTTGTTTATGCTTTGTTATCAGTTATTTTGTCAACTGTGAGACGAGCAAGAGACCCATCATTGCCTGGAATATATCTAGTTGTAGGTAAAGAACCTCAAGAAGATAAATAATAACTCAACTGTTTATCAGGAATTCCACAATATACTATTATAGACGAAGCTCACATAGTTCAGATGTGTCTGAAACCCGGAAAAATATTTGTCTTTTGACGATTCATTAATTCAGTTGCGTTTCGATAGATAAGAATTAACGATTATTATAGAGCACTAGAAGAGGTACCCGGCGTTGCCCGGGATAATTACACTTGCACATAGTTTTCCTTTCATTGTTAGTCATGAGATATTGATTGTTGGTTCATGCAGTGTGTTTGTGAATTGTGTGCTGATACCATTGTTGATACCTATTGTTGTACCAACTTTGCATTGCATTGTTGGTCATGAGATATTTCTCATTAATATGCCTTGCCATAACCATGAATATCGATTTTTTATCGATATTTATTATTTTTCCGAAATCTGAGGTAGACAGTGACCTTCCTCATGCTTTGAAGGTCATGTATGCGAAATTTTATTAAGATCGGAATAAAACTGTAGATTTGTATAAAAAACATACACACAGACCCACAGACCCACAGACGCACAGACCCACAAACATCCTTCTTTATATATATAGATAAATAATATGCTTACTGATTTGAAGAGCTGAGTTGATGTATGCTTATCCTCTATTCCCTTTCCACTCTTTCTCAATATTCTGTTAATTCTCCAATTACTGATCATTTCTAAAGCTTTTTAAGACAAGGTTAAGTTTTAAGAATTATCAATTCGAGCATAGGCATCCGGCTTCGCCCGGGATAATTACAGTTGTAGGTGAAACAGAACAACCTCAAAAATTAAATAATAAATTACTTTTCAGTAATTCTACAATTTCCTGCTATAGACAAAGCAGTTGTCCACATGTTTCTGTCGCCGAATAAGAAAAGCTCAGAACAAGAGGAACTGTCAAAAATTCAATTTTGTTTTATAATTCTCAGAGGTAGGATAGAACCATAATTCTTAATGAAGTTACTCATACCGTGTGCTTCTAAAGTTCCCGAACTTTCCCTTCTGTATGTAGGGAAAGCCTAACCTATAACAGCAGCTGTAATGTTCGGCCAACCATTAAAATAAATCATGTGCTGAAATAAATTACATAAAATCAGTTTTACATAGTGGCACAATTTTCCAATGTGTTTTTAATTTTTACAATCCCAAAAGAAACGGTACATGGAGCTTACACCATTTATTCAAACGTTCACCTCTTGGCAATACGATAGTCGGTGCTCAAATTGCCTGAGGAATATGTGCCATCAAGTGTCTAATTCTTTCTTTCAGTTCGTCAATGCTTACAGGGCGTTTCTCGAAGAGCCTGTGCTTAACATACCCCATAATAAAATGCCAAGTGGGGAAATATCCGGGGATCGAGGCGGCTACTCAGTGCTTTCCCTTCATCCAATCCAGCAGTCAGGGAATATTCTCATATTCGCATATTTGCATTTATATATTTTTTGTATTTTCTTTGCTTTCCAAACGCAAAATTTCTCCAACCGTATGGACTTTTGTTAGGGAGCTCATGGAAGATACGTGTAACTCTTTATCATCCGCGATATAGACTGCGTTATATATGTTCTGTCATTACATCATTATTTTTGTTCATTGTTAATAATTCTTGGAAACGAACGCTCTGTCATCGCATCGCATCATCACCATCTCTGTTTCCAAAACAGGTTATAAACAAAATATCTCGGGGATTTTTTAGAATATGTTTGAAATTGATGTGCAACCAATTCAGCTTCGTGATATATCCGGCTTTGCTCGGACTCAATTTTGAATAAATTTTGCAACATCTGAATAGGAATCTTCTATCCTCTTTTACATCTATAAAGAAGGATGTTTGTGGGATTATGGGTTTGTGTGTGGTTAATACTAATCCACAAATGGTGAAATTTTGCATACTTGACGTTCAAAGCATGAGGAAGATCACTGTCTACCTCAGATTTCGAAAAAATAATAATTATTGATAAAAAATCGATATTCATGGTTATGGCAGGGCATATTAACGAGAAATATCTCATGAAAAATAATGAAAGGAAAAGTTTGTGCAACAATAAGTATCAACAATGGTATCAACACGCAATTCACAACCACTCTGCACGGTCCAACAATATATATCTCATGACCAGCAATGCAAGGCTAATTTTGTGGAAAATAGAATTCAATGCATAGAATTCCTGTTATTCAGGCTTTTCTTAGGAAAAAGAATTCTTAATACTTAACAATTTCTTGAAAATGTTTAAAAATGATCAGTAACTGGAGATATTGAGTTAGCAGACTACTGAGAAAGAGTGAAAGACGATAGAGGACGAACTCCTTTAGCTCCGTGATGTATTGAGCAAATGGTATGCAAGTAAATAGAAGAATCGTCGACCGCTAGATTACACAAAGTGATGAATGGCCAATTTTGGCTTCAAGAAATCAAAAGAAGAAAGGAAATTACAACAACATCCAGTGTACATCTAAAGTAAAATTACGTGAGTAAAAAATTATTTTGACTAGAAGGCATCCTTGGAGTGGTCCATATATTGTGAGCCGTTAAAAAATTTTTTTTCGGTAAATCAAGTCCCGGTATATCACCTAGAATGGATATTTTCAGTGAAGAGGTAAATTCCTGTCTTTCGTATTTTTCTTAGAATGGATAGTCACTTCGCTCTCTATTGTAGTGATTGAGTTATTATTTAACCAATTTGGAGGATTTATTTAGCTTTTTGAGGTTGTTCTGTTTACCTACAAGTGTAATTATCCCGGGCAACGCCGGGTTCTCTGCTGGTCTTTCTGTATATACATAGAAGGATGTTTGTGGGTCTGTTTGTTTCTTATGCAAATCTATAGTTTTATTCAGATCTTGAAGAAATTTTGCATACTTGACCTTCAAAGCATGAGGAAGGTCACTGTCTATCTTACATTTCGGAAAAATAATAATTATTGATAAAAAATCGATATTCATGGTTATGGCAGGGCATAATAATGAGAAATATCTCCTGACCAAAAATGCAAGGCAAAGTTTGTGTAACAATAGGTATCAACAATGGTATAAACACTTAATGCACCAACACTCTGCACAGACCAACAATATATATCTCATGACCAACAACGCAAGGAAAAGTTTGTGCAACAATAAGTATCAACAATGATATCAACACGCAATTCACCAATAACCATGAGTACAATATGATAATGTAATGACAGAATGTTCATTTCAAAGAATTATGACAATGAACATAAAATGATGATGCAATGATAGAACATTCGTTTCCAAGAATTAGTAACAATGAACAGGAAATGGATATAATAGACGATATAGATAGGGCAGTCTCCCTGGATGAGGGAAAGGAAAAGTGTGTATGTGTTTCTTTGTGTGTGTGTGTGTGTGTGTGTGTGTGTGTGTTTGTGTGTTTGGCACGTTTTAGCAGTGCATAACCTATTAGTTTATTTCCAAAAATACATCAACTCGAATCATCAAACCAAAAAGCATACGATTTATCTGTGTTGTGCAATCTAATCATCGTTCGAAGGAACCATATTAATTCATACCTATCGTAATGCCACCAAAGAAGAGAAAGAACATTGGTCAGACAAACCCTGCATCAAAGAGACAGAAAACTAACCGGGCGTCAAAGACACCTGAACAACGGGTGCTTCGTCTGCAGCAGGAGCGTATGCGAGGTGCAACATCAAGGGCAGTGAAACTTCGGAAAAAAGAGAGCTTCGTATAAAGCAGGAACGTATGCGACCTTCAACGTCAAGAGCAAGGGTAACTTCGGAGGAAAGAGAGCTACGTGTACAACGAGTTCGACTTAGAACGGAAGGAATAAGGGTGGCGGATCGACATTCTGATTTAAAATTAGCGGCATTTAATTGCAATTCTGAATACGATTACTGTAATCACCCAAAAGTCCTCATAGGAAGGATAGTTGTCGTATGTAACCATTGTCAGGCAAAGAAATATGAATGGGAACCACCAGGAATATGTTGCTCTAATGGAAAAGTGAAGCTGCCGCCACTTAAAGAGCCTCCAAAACCACTGTTATCTTACTTATATGGTAACACAGCAGATTCCAAACATTTCCTAAAAAATATAAGGGCATACAATTCAAGCTTCCAAATGACATCGTTTGGCGCGTCATCAATAGTGCAAGAAGGTGGATTCATGCATACTTTTAAGGTTCAGGGTCATAATTACCACAGAGCTGGATCACTTCTTCCCCTTCCAGGTGAAAATCCAAAATTTCTTCAAGTTTACTTCATGGGTCATGAAATATTAGAGACTGATAAATGATGTGCTAATCTATCTGGCGTGCGACAAGACATCGTTTTGAGTCTGCAGAGACTATTTCATTCGCACAACCACCTGGTAAAAATGTTTATAACAGCATTAGAAAGGATGCCTACAGACGAGTACAAAGTAGTCATACGGGCAGACAAGAGGCCATCTGGTGAACATGAACGGCGTTTTAACGCCCCCACCATTAATGATGTAGCCATACTGATGGTTGATCTGGAAGAGTAAGATCGCCGTGACATAATTGTTCAGAAAATTTGCTGAGAATTCCATAAACACACCGTTCATTAGATGCTCTGCAGTATCCTCTTATCTTCTTTGATGGCGAGGATGGTTACCACTTTAACATAAAACAAATCGAACCTCTAACAGGAAATACGACGCAGAAAAAAATATCTTCTATGGAGTTTTATGCATACTGCATTATGCTGAGAGAGGGATCCTCAAACCACATCTTACGATTCCCCCAGTTGTTTCATCAATACATCGTAGATATGTACGCGAAAGTCGAATGTGAACGGCTACTTTATATTAGGTTAAATCAGAAAAAAATGCGTGTTGATGATTATATTCATCTACTGGATGCTGTGGCTAATGATCGGAATGTCGCTGATATAGGAAGGATGGTAATATTACCGGCTACGTTCACTGGCAGTCCAAGGCACATGCACGAATATGCTCAAGACGCTATGTCCTATGTCCGCAATCATGGCCGTCCGGATCTTTTTCTAACCATTACGTGCAACCCTAAGTGGCCAGAGATTGCAGTTGAGCTTTTGGAAGGCCAATCACCGATTGATCGTCATGATTTAACAGCGAGAGATTTCGGTCGAATGGCAACAGCTAGGTCTTCCACATGCACATATGTTGGTATGGATTAAAGAAAAAATCCAACCGACTGAAATAGATGAAATAATTTCTGCCAGATCCACTGCTATTCGAAGTAATGTTAAAGAACAGGATCCATGGGCCGTGCGGACCTTTAAACCATAAGGCACCGTGCATGAAAGATGGCAAATGTACTAAGAACTATCCTCATTGATGAGACCCAATCAGCCCTTTATAGAGAAGGAAGCCTGAAAATGGGGGCTTCACAGCGACTGTTGCAATTAAGGTTAACAACCAAAACAGAGATATCGAAACTGAGAACAGGTGGGCTGTGCCTTATTCCCCTCTTCTTACAAAAATGTTTCAAGCACACATCAATGTCGAGTACTCCCACGCTATTAAATCGATTAAGAACATTTGCAAATACGTCACTAAAGGCAGTGACATGGCCGTTTTCGGGTTAGCCAATGAAAATGCGGTGGATGAAGTGATTTAGTACCAATTAGGAAGATATATTAGCAGTAATGAGGCTATTTGGCGCCTCTTATATTTTCAAATCCACGAACGATACCCAACGGTTGTCCACTTAAGCTTTCACTTAGAGAACTGACAGAGAGTATAATTTACGGAAAAAAATGCTCAAGAGAGAGTGGAAATGCCTCCAAACACAAAATTAACAGTGTTTTTTCAGTTGTGCCAGCAAGATCCATTTGCAAGCAGATTACTCTATGTCGATGTACCAAAATACTACACCTGGAACGCGCAACGCAAAATTTTCTGCTGGAGGATGAATGGAGCCCAAGTTCCAGGTCAAACCGACATATGCGCAACTGACGCCATTGATCGCGTCTACAATGTTCATCCCAGCAATGCTGAGTGCTACTGAGAATGTTTCTTCACGTTGTGCGAGGACCGATATCATTTAATGATCTTAAAACCTTCGAGGACACGTGTGTGAAAGCTATAGAGAATCATGTCAGAAACACGGATTGCTTAAAAACCATCAACACTGGGACACGACATTGGCAGAGGCATCTGCCACGTGTTTTCCAAAGCAACTCAGGAGTCTTTTTGCCATTATAATCACGACGTGCGCTCCATCAAATCCACAGCGCCTGTGGGATAAATATAAAGAAAGTTAAAGTGAAGACATTCTCAGAGAGGCGCAAATAGCTAAACCAATCATTAACTCAGGTTATACAGCGGGAATAATGAAACATAGCGCTTGTACTTCTTGATGACAAATGTATCTCTATTAACATCAAAACTCTTTTGCAGTTTGGGCTAGAGGCGCTGAATCGAAATGGTGGAAGGAAAGGAACTATGACATTAATGCTCTCCAGCTTTTGCTTGAAAAAATAGACCCCTATTTGTCGCAGACCAGAGGCAAGCCTATGACGCTGTTTTAAGTCTCATTCAGTATGGAAATGGTGGAATTTGTTTCCTGGACGCACCCGGGGGAACAGGAAAAAAATTTCTGATAAATATTTTGCTGGCAGAGATTCGCCAAAGAAATGAAATTGCTTTGGCTATAGCATCTTCTGGGATAGCATCTACACTGTTAGTTCGTGGTCGAACAGCGCATTCAGCTCTGAAGCTACCATTGAATCTGCAGCTTTCAGAACGGCCCATTTGCAACATAAGCAAAGGCTCCAGTCAGACACAAGTGCTCAAACATTTCAAACTAATCGTTTGGGACGAATGCACCATGGCTCACAAAAAGGCAGTAGAAGCGCTTGATCGCACTTTGCAGTTAGCAGACTATTAAGAAAGAGTGAAAGACGATAGAGGAAGCATTCCTTTAACTCCATGCTGCATTGAGGGTTGTTCTGTTTACCTACAAGCGTAATTATCCCGGGCAACGCCGGGTCCTCTGCTAGTTATATATATAGAAAGAAAAGAAGAAGGATGTTTGTTTGTTTGTTTTTATGTTCAGATGTACAGTTTTGCTCCGATCCTGATGAAACTTTGCATACTTGACCTTCAAAGCATGATGAAAGTCACTGTCTACTTAAAACTTCGAAAAAATAAAAATTATCGATAAAAATTCGATATTCATGGTTATGGCAGGGCATATTAATGAGAAATATTTCATGACCAACAACGCAAGGCAAAGTTTGTGCAACAATAGGTATCAACAATGGTATCAACACGCAATTCACAAACATTCTGCACGGACCAACAATATATATATCTTATGACCAACAATGAAAGGCAAAGTTTGTGCAATGATTAGGCTTTTCTTAGAAAAGAGAGTTCTTAGTACTTAACAATCTCTTGAAAATCTTTAAAAATGATCAGTAACTGGAGATAATGGAGACTTAGCAGACTATTGAGAAAGAGTGAAAGACAGAGGAAGCACTTCTTTAGCTCCGTGCTGTATTGAGCAAATGGTAAGCATGTCAATAGAAGAATCGGCGATCGCTAGACTACACAAAGAGTTGAATGGCCAAGTTTTGCTACAAGACATCCAGAAAAGAAAGGGAATTATAACAACATCAAGTTTACATCTAAAGTAAGATTACGTGAGTAAGAAATTATTTAGAGTAGCAGTGGCATCTTTGGTTAGGTCCATCCATTGTGAGCCTTTAAAAAAATGTTTTTCAAATTTTCATTAAGAATTTTTACTATATTAATTCTAAGCGTTTTCATGTGCTTATTTTTAACATATTTCAAAATATATTCCAAAAAAAAGTCCGAGCCACGCCAGGATTATTACCTAGCTTATTTGGTAGCACAGCAGATCCAAACATTTCATAAAAAAATTTTGTATATATTTTCGAAAGTGTACATATATTTTCCTGGTAATGCGATGACTGAACGTTCGTTTCCAAGAATTATGGATAATTAGCATAAAGTGAATATGCAGTGACAGATCATAAATAAGGCAAAATCTATTGATTAGGCGTAACAGTCATGCGTGTCTCCCTAGAATGGACAGTCGCTTTCCTCTGTGTTGTATTGATTGAGATATTATTTAACCAATTGGGAGTTATATTTTAGTTTTTTGAGATTGTTCTCTTTACGTATAAGTGTAATTATCCCGGGCAACGCCGGGTACCTCTACTAGTTATTTAATAATGAGCATAAAATGATGATGCAGTGACATAAATAAGGCAGCGTCTACTGTGGAGGCAAAGGAGTCACAAGAATCTCCCTTGATTTGCCTATCAAACGTCCAGACGATTGGCAAAAAAATATACGCCTGAAAAGGAAAGAGAAAGACGAACGAGTATTGATCAGAGAAACTCTGCAGCTAAAACAGAAAAAATCTATACAGGTATTGTAAACATCTGAACAATGGGAGTTTCGAATAGAGCAAGAGGGTATAAGAGCTTCTACGTCAAGAGCAAGAAAATCTTTGGCCTAAAGTATCATGTTATGTTCCCCGGTGGTGGAGATGGATATCATTTTAATCTGAGGTAAGTCAACAAGAGGAAAATAAAGGTTAAATAACCAGTGCATATCACTTAGAATTCCAGTTTTAGGCATTTTTCCTTGAATGGACAGTGCCTTCGCTCTGTGTTGTATTCATTGGGTTATTATTTAACCAATTTAATTTCCTGAGATTGTTCTCTTTACCTAGAAGTGTAATTATCCTGGGCAACGCCGGGTCCTCTGCTTGTCTTCTATATATACAGGCTGTCCGTAAATAAATGGTAAATCTTCATACACGTGAGAGAACATGTATAAAGAAGTATTTTTATTTCTATGAACATGGTGTCGCAAGCCAACCCCCACAGAGATACAGGGGGATTAAATTATCTTGCGCTGCCTGATTGTTGGCTTCCCGCGAGCGACTAGTCAAGGTGGTGCACCCCACATCTTTTCAAGAGAAGTTAATGTATACTCGAATGGCTGTCCCTGTCCCCAAAAACCTTTAATACCTTTAATGTCATTGGAGGTCGTGGCAACGTATTGATTTGCATACATTTACACAATTAGGACCATTTCACAAATAAGCTTACTACCTGAACCCTCACGAATTGGATCGTTAATGCAGTTATTAAGAGCCCGCGAATATTGAGGTTTGTAGGCTCCAATGTGGGCTGCAACACATAGCCTAGTCGCTCGCGGGACGCCAACAATCAGGCAGCGCATCATACTTTAAACCCCCTGTATCTCTGTGGGGATTGGCTTGCGACACCATGTTCATAGAAATAAAAATGCTTCTTTATACATGTTCTATCACGTGTATGAATATTTATCATTTATTTCCGGATATCCTGTATAAAGAAGGATGTTTATTTGTGGGGTTGTTTGTTTCTTTGTGGGTTTCTTTGTTTTTTATACCGAGTTTTATAGAGTTTTATTCCGATCTTGATGAACTTTTGCATACTTGACCTTCAAAGCATGAGGAAGGTCACTGTCTACCTCAAATTTCAGAAGAATAATAATTCTCGATAAAAAATCGATGTAAATGGTTATGGCACAGCACATTAATGAGAAATATCTCATGACCAACAATGCAAAGTTTGTACAACAATAGGTATCAACAAAGGTGTCAACATGCAATGCACCAACAATAGGCAGGTATCATAAATTTATATCTCATAACCAACAATGAAAGGCAAAGTTTGTGCAATATAGATAAGTTTCCTGTTATACAGGCTGCTCTTAAAAAAGAGAGATCTTAGTACTTAAGAATTTCTTTAAAATTTATTAAAATGATCAGTAACTGGAGATAATGGAGAGTTAGCAGACCATTGAGAAAGAGTGGAAAGACGACAGAGGTAGCACTCCTTTAGCTCCGTGCTGTATTGAGCAAACGGTAAGCAGGTTTATAGAAGAATCGGCGTTTGCTAGACTACACAAAGAGATGAATGGCCAAGTTTTGATTCAAGACATCGAGAGACGAAAGGGAATTGCAACAACATCAAGTGTACATCTAAAGTAAGATTACGTGAGTAAGAAATTATTTAGACTAGCAGTGGCATCCTTGAAGTGGTCCAGCCATTGTGAGCCTTTAAATTTTTTTTTTCAAATTTTCATTACGAATATTACTGTATTAATTCTAAGCGTTTTCATGTGCTTATTTTTAAGATATTTCAAAATTTATTACAAAAAAAAGTCCGAGCCACTCAGGGGTTATGACCTGGCTTATTTGTTAGCACAGCAGATCCAAACATTTCTGAAAAATACATTTTCACTATATTCTTTGTGAAAGTGTATATTTGGAGACTGACAATGCAACGACTGAACATTCGTTTCCAAGAATTATTGATAATGAGCATAAAGTAAAGATGCAGTGACAGAACATTAATAACGCAGTGTCTATGGATGAAGCATAGGAGTCACGCGTATCTCCCTTTAGCTTCCTATCAAACGACCAGACGACTGGCAAAAACTTATGTGTCTGGAAAGGAAAGAGAAAGTTCGAGTATTGGAAATATAAACTGAAACAACCAAAACAGAAAAAGCTATACGGGCATTTGAAACATCTGAACAATAAGAGTTTTGAATAGAGCAACAGGGTATAATAGCTTCTTCGTCAAGGGCAAGAGAAACTTGACTCTAAACTATGTGATGATGCTCTATAGTGGTGAGGCAAGTCAAGAAGAGTTTAGATAAAGTTCTGGCATCTCACCTAGACTTCCTGTTTTTCGTATTTATAGTAGAATGGAATATCCCTGCTCTGTGTTGTATTGATAGAGTTATTAATTAACCAATTGAGAGTTATAATTTAATTTTTTGAGAATGTTCTCTTTAGCTACAAGTGTTATTATCCCGGGCAACGCCGGGTAACTCTGCTAGTCTATCTATATACGTATACTAGAAGAGGTACCCGGCGTTGCCCGGGATAATTACACTTGGATGTAAACAGAACAATCTCAAAAAATTGAATTAAATTTTGCAATATCTTAAAAATAAACACATGAAAATGCTTAGAATTAATACAGTAATAATTGTTAATGAAAATTCGAAAATAATCTTTTTAAATGGCTGGACCTCTCCAATAATTTCTTACTCACGTAATCTTACCTCAGATGTATACTTAGTGTTGTTGCAATTTCCACTCTTCTCTCGATGTGTTGAAACAAAACTTGGCCATTCGTCACTTTGTGCAGTCTAGCGGTCGGCAATTCTTCTATTTACTTGCTTCCCATTTGCTCAATACATCACGGAGCTAAAGGAGTGCTTCCTGTGTCGTCTTTCCACTCTTTCTCAATAGTCTGCTAACTCTCCATTATCTCCATTTACTGATCATTTTTAAAGATTTTAAAGAAATTGTTAAGTACTCAGAACTCTCTTTTCTAAGAAAAGCCTGAATAACAGGAATTCTATGCATTGTTACAAATTGAAACTTATCC